>WAAG01087423.1:524-13532 GCA_013390105.1 Tichodroma muraria | reverse complement strand
CTATATTTCTTTGTATAACTCTTATATTGTCATTACTGTTGTTATTACAGCAGTTTTGTTGCAATACTGGCTGCTTTGGGTCCTTTCATTGGGATCTGGAACCCTGCACCCTTCCTGGAACAGAACACAAAGCTGAGTAGGGCCAGTAACACTTGCTCAATATCTATAAATTGAAATTCACATTTCTCCTGCTTTAGTTTTTGCAAGAAAAGTGTAAGTGTATTGCAGAAATGGACCATGTTAGGATCTGTACTTGATGTCTTGCCCAATAGTAACATCTTAATTCACCAGAAAATGCTGAAGGCTCACTGTGTTTCAGTTCTTTGGCTCTGCAATACTATGTACACTCAAGAGCATCATTTTAGTTATGAGCTGTGTTTCCTAGCAGATCTCCACTGCACAATGGAAAGAGACTGCAGTGCGAGGAACAGCTGTAGTGAAAACATTCTAGTTATCCTGTTGGCCATCAAATTAGAATTTTGAAACACCAGGTGAGGCAGTACACGATCTTACAAAATGTGGGGAAAATCACTTTAGCTTGGACAGATATATTTTATGTAGTGACTAAATAAGTCAGTTTTAGGACGGTTTTAGCTTGTGGCAAGCTACAAGCATCAGAGAGAATAGTTAGTCTAGAAAAGCATGAAACTTTCACTTTTATGAAAGAGAAAATGATGCCATTGTTTGCAAAGTCTCAAGTCTAGTGTAACTACTTTAGCATTTAACTAATGCATGGATAAACCTCAGACATAGTGTTCAAAATATGTGTGCTGGAGAGAGAAGGGAGGGTCATGTTAAGAATGGAAGAAATTGGTGGGAAATGAATCAGTACCCCTGGATGAAATATTTTCAGCCCATAACTAGTCAGTGGAGAGCAATACAGTGTCTCTGACAACCTGCTCAGAACTATCTAATTTGACTAAATTAGCTCTCTGGACTAAAAAGGCTTGTGACTGTAGCTGGAGGTTTACCAGTCTGCAGAGGATTTAATCAAACTGTGGTGAACTCAAGACTGTCACCTGAGTGCAAACTGCACCATCAGCAGGTCAATATAGATAAATGGCTGTAAAATAACAGAGGAAGTAAAAAGTAGCATGGTGGGGAAAAAAAAAAAAGAAAGAAAGGAGCACAATAGCATAAAATACTTAAAAAAAATATATGTATCAATAAAGAAAAAACATTTTTTGAACCCTCAAGCATGTAGGAAACTGTTGTTTGTGGCATTTTTTACTGTAGACATTGCAGAAATGTACAGTAATTTAAATATATATACACATATATATACATATATTACAGGCTTTTTTTTTTCGAATCTAAAATTTGGTTGCATTCTTTCATCAGTAAAAATGTCAATATAAAATATTTGACTATAAGTTTCTATGCAGGGAAATGCCCTGAGCTCCAGTTAATGGACTAGTTTACATTGAAAAATCACTACATAAGATCCCATTAAGGGACATCCTAATAACTGGGTTTGATATTTATATCCACACTTACTTTTACTTTTTCTTAGAATACAGAAATGTCTGTTAAATAAAATTAAAGAAATATAGAATAGAATTAAGTACATGAAAATAAAAAATAAAATATATGTATTTCTACTTAGCAAAACAGTTTCCTTAACAGGAACCCCTGTCCTGGATCTGAATATACCATTAAGGACCTCTGTTTTTCCATCTTCAGAAAGTTCTCTAAATTCTGTATTCTGTATGGAGACAGGAGGCACTTCTTCCTTCTGTTTATATTTCATTTTTTCTCTAACTTCTGTAGAAAACCTTCTCTCTAGTGCTCAGTGTGTTATAAGTCTTGGAAAGTGTTTAAAGATGACCTCCTGGTTTCAAGTCCCTCTGCAAACACAGACAGATGTTTAGATTGTGGCTCCATATCTTGGCATGAAAATCGTCTAACCTGTCAAGATAAGCATCTCTGGCCACATGTCACAGCTCAGAGAAAGACTCAGGCCAGGGAGAGACCCACCTGTGTGTTCACAATGCTTTGTGTGATACAGAAGGGCATCAACCCAGTGCTTTTAGCCTCTACAGCCTCTCTGCCCTCATCATTCAGTGTTCTGTTCCCTAAATTGCATTGAGTAGGAACCAGTGAGCTGAAGTTTCTTGCACAGAAACTGCTTCCATACAGAACATAACTAGGAAAACTCATGAGAATTCAGAAAAATTCAGAGCAGAGCATTTGTGGGTTTGTCTCTCTCCTAAGACTACTGGAAATTCTTTAGACTGATTGGAGTTTGTTCAGTCCTGTGCTGCTGTAAATCTCCTCACTGTAGAAACGCCACTCAGATCCTGGACATCCCCACTACAAAATGCAATACTTACAGTTTTTAATGTTATTTCAAAATTTATCTGAAAAAATTGAGATCATGCTTAATAGTTTCTGAGAGTCAGAAATTATCTGTACCATGGTAGTTGACCAACCTTGTTGATTGAAAGCCTGAGTATACACTGTTATTTCCAAAAGCAGGTTATCTCCTAGGTCTGTCTGTACGGCCAAAGCCTCCTGTTTATCTTGACAGGACGTTCCCCTCTTCTGACCCCCTAGGTCAAAGAGAAGAGATTAACTCATCTTTTAGGTTTAGAAAAGGCAAGAAAAGGGAAATACAAAAGGGAGAATGCTAATATAATGCAGTTACATATCTTGGTTAGGAAGGTTTATGTTAGCTGAGCAGTCATGTCATGACAAGAAAAAAGATTGAGGCATTTAACGAGGCAATAGTTTAAAGAAACAATCCCAAACCTAAAAATGTAGTTATGCATCTCAGTTGATTTTAAGCAAATAATTTGAGCTGCTGGACATGGTTTCCCTGATTTAAAAAAATATATTAAATTAACAAAATATCTGTAAGTAATTCCTTTCTTTTTTCCTGGGTTTGTGTTAATATTTTTCCCACTGCACTGAATTTATCTAAGACAGCTGTACCTTTAAATATGTAATTACTTTCCCTTGCCTACTGCTACAGAGCTTTCCTTGGGGGAAAGGTATCAGAAGAACAGTTATCCGCATCTCGGATGAAGTGGAAAATTTAGTTTTAAGTGGCATTTACTGCTCTCTTCAGTAGCAATAATCCAACCATTGAAATGCTACTAAGATTACTTCTTTTGACCCTTTTTAACAAGATCACAGCTGTCAGCATTTCAAGTACCCTTATCAACCAGACCCAGCAGTGGCTTCAGGAAAGGCATTACCTGTTGCGGGAAGCTTTAAGGTGTCGGAAAGAGTCAATCAGCACCAGTACAAAGCAATTCTTATCAGAAATCCCTTGCTCTTTACTTTGTATGATTGTTCCCTTCCATATTGAGGTGGAGGTTAAGAATGGTTGAAAAAAGAGATTTGTGAGTAATGTACAGGCATTTTCTCCACATAAATGTCTTTTATGAAACATCAAATATTAAGGCAGTTGCTATGGTGTGTGCATTGGAGGTCATAGGAGTGCAGAGCTTTCAGAGGTGAGGTCTGCAAAACACTGGACAACCTTTAAGGTGGTCAGATTAAGAAATCAGTAGGTCCAATCAGTATAGTCTGTACAAAATTTCTACTGTAACACCAAAATCATGGAAAATTTCCCATTTTCTCATCTATTCAATTGCAGTGTCTCTCCATAATCAGGGGAAAGATAAATTGATTCTACAGAAGATGAAAGTACTCCATGGTAGCAAATAACCTTTGTCAATATCAAGAATTAGGGACTGGAGAAGAAGCAGGTGTTGAACACAATTAGCTCTCTAGGAACTCTTTCAAAGTTGAAAATTATGGCTTTTAGAGATACCCAAAACCAGTAAGAAATAGAGGATTTAGGGAAATGTAATTTGAATATTCTATTCTGTCATACAATATGCTGAGTTGGAAGGGACCCATCAGGATGTTCAAGTCCATCTCCTTGCCCTGCACAGGACACACCAAGAATCCCACCATGTGCCTGAGTGCATTGTTGAAATGCTTCTTGAACTCTGTCAGGCTTGATGCTGTGACCACTTCCCTGGGACATCTGTTCCGTTGTCTGAACATCATCTGGGTTGAAAACCTTTTCCTCATATCCAACTTAAACCTCCCTGGACTCAGCATCAGACCATTTCCTTGAGTTCTGTCACTGATCACAAGAGTGAGAAGATCAATACCTGCTTCTCCACCGCCCCTCATAAGGAAGTTGAAGACCATGAGATCTCCCCTCAGCCTTCTCTTCTCCAGGTTGAACAGACCAAGTGACCTCAGCTGTTCTTCCTAAGATTTCCTCTTGAGACCCTACACAATCCTTGTTTCCCTCCTTTGGATGCTCTTTAACGGCCTAGTGTCTTTCTTATATTGTGGTGCCCAAAACCTCACACAGTACTCTGGGTGAAGCTGCCTGGATGCAGGCAGAGCAGAACAATCCCTTCCCTTGCCAGTCTTGCAATGCCGTGCCTCATGCCATCAGGACAGGGTTGGCCCTTCTGGCTGCCAGGGCACTGCTGACTCATGCTCAACTTGCCATCAACCAGGACGCCCAGATCTCTTTCAACAGAGCTGCCTTTCAGCTTCCTGCTCCCCAGTCTATCCACACAACCTGAGTTGTCCCATCCCACTTGCAAAGTCTGGCACTTGCCCTTGTTAAAGCTCATATAGGTGGTCAATGTCTCTCTGCCTTTAAGGAAGTTGACAGCTGTGGTGTGAAAGAAGGGATTACAGGTGACCTTGCCCCTGATAAGTCACAGTGGTACTAATTACCAAAGAAGAGGAACAGCCTTGCTCTTAATGGGCTGTAGCTGAGACTAATAAAGATAGGTGTGATAAAAGGGGTCGGTTGGCTACTCAAGGGAGCCTCCTGATGAAGAGGGCCCTGAGGAAAGGGGCCTAGAGGAATAGAGTGCTGTGGAGGTAGAGGACTCCTGAGGGAGAAGGAAAGATCCAGAGAGTCACAAAGAAGAATGAAACATGGAAGAGTTACTGCTGGCAAAATATCTGCTGTGAGGTGAGTCTGGGTTTGATGGAGTTAGAGCCTGCAGTCACAGCTGAGCTAGGTGAAGGCCTGTGTTCAGAGTCTGCAAACTAATATTTGCAGATGTAGTCCAGTAGGAGATAATCAGCAGTCAGAGTCCACAATTGGACCCTACAGTAGGAGCTTGCTGTAATCAGAGTCAGGATGGCTAAGCTATAAGGAAGAATAAACTGGGACTTTTTTCATGTTGTTAAACGTCTGTGTCTTGGCTCATTTCTACCCCTAACAAGAGTTCTACTGCAACAGACGGCTCCTCCAAGTTCGGTGTCATCAGCAAACTCAGTATTCCTTGGAGTCATTAATAAAGATGCTGAAGAGCACAAAGACAAGGATGGAGCCTGGTGGAACCCCACTGATGACAGGTCTCCAGTCTGATGTCACTGTACTAATTGTAACTCTTTGTGCCCAACCTATGAGCCAGTTGTTCACACATCCCATAACACAGTTATCCAGCTGAATGCTGGACACTTTGTCCATGAAGATACTTGTTAAAGTCCAAAACAATTTTACCTACTGTCTTTCCTCGATCAACTCTGCGGGTCACCCTTTTCTAAAAGGAAATTGGCTTTGACAAGAAGGATTTCCATCTCATTAAGTTGTGGTGGCTGTGGCTGAGGACTGCTTTGTCCAACAGGTGTTTTCCAGAATAAACTTTCCCGTGATTTTATAAGATATCAAAGATACTTTTTTTCCTCAGAAAGTATCCCTAATATTAGGGAAATATTTTGATGTTTCCTTAATATCAAAAATATTAGGAAAGAATGGAAGTAGAAGTGTTTTATTCATATAAATAACAAATATAAATAATATTCATATACATCTTCATCTTTTTCTAGGTGTCACTGTAGTATTTGCTTTCTCTGTTATATGTCTTGCAACTTTTGCAAGGATTAAATAATTTTAGGGTCCACTGCAAAATATTTCAAGATCCATTGCCAAGATCCATCTTTTTCATGGTTAAGTGATAATGATTGATCATTCCATTATTGATTGCTAAGAAATACATTTTAATCTATAATTATTCAGAAGGCTTAAAAAATTTAAAGCATAATAAATTAGTATTTAACAGACATATTTTTGCATCATGTTCATAATCCACTCATATGTTTCTTATAAAAATAAAAACTAAAGAGTAAATTTTGTAGTATGAAAATATGTTAATATTGAAGTCTGCCAATAAATGCAAAAATTTATTTCAGATTGGATATTTTCTTAATTATTTGAAGCTTCTTAATGCATTGGGAATATCATTCTATGTAATTTGCAAGCAGTAATCAAAGGAATTGATGCAGAAATCATGTAGTATAGTTAAAAAACCTGGAGATGTCAACCTTAAGGCCTGTGTAAGCTTACAACAGACAATATTGTGAATATCCACTAAAAAATAATGCTGCAAGTATCCTCTCATTTCCAAGACTGACTGACCATATGTTCCACCTTTTCAGAAAAGGACCCCAAGTGAAAAAAGAGCCAGGAATGTGCCCTTCTGACAAAGAAATGTGCAAATGTGCTCTGCAAGGTGAACCTGGCATTGTCTGGTATTGCCTGCATGCTAAAATTTTGTATCATTCTCTATTTTCCTGAATCTATATCTAGAGTTCCTGTCTGCTCAATACAGAAACATTCAAAGGATTTCTTTACACATTTAGTAAAGATCAATATGTTTTCAATATGCCTGGAATTGCTTAATGAGTGTCCTGAAAATATGATGCAAGACAAAGAATTGATTTGATGTGATTCTTGTGTGAGACCACCTATGAACTCATCAATTTTTGTTGGATGCCAACTTAGCAAAACACTTCTTATAAGTTTTCAATTCTGAAGTGTCTGTGGTGAAATTAAAAGCCCACTTGAGTCAATAAAAAAGCTTTGATACCTTTCTGGTGTTGGAAATTTTCTGCAAGTGTACACATTTTATAAAAGGGATAAATACATTAACATCCATTGCTCCCCTTCTTTACAGGACATATTTCCTATTGAATGTTATATGGGTTCCTTGCAAAGAAAAAGAAAAGGAAATGGGGACAATTCATGTTTCCATTGGAGGTATTAAAGCATTTTTCTGGGAAGGAAAATCCTCACCCAAGCTCTTCCGTACAGTGACAGAGGAAATGTATGATTCCAACTCATGCTTTTCAGCATACAGAAATTTTAGTGATTCTTTCAATGGGAAGAAGGCTTTTAACTTCCAAATACTTTAGTCCTCTCAAGAGCCATAAACTGATCCTTCTTGTGAAATTGAATAGCTAAAAAAAACAGGAAAGAAGTTAAAATTTCTGACAAAAGATACCTAGATGAGAAAATAACTTTTCAGCTTTTAGTCAAGTAGTGTATTAGATTTACATGGAAAGGTTTTGGTGTTCATATGTCTTCATCTTTTTCTAAGTGTCACCATAGTATTTACTTTCTCTGCTGTATGTCTCACAACTTCTAGATGGATTAAACAATTTTAGGCTCCACTGCAAAATAATTTGAGATCTATTGCCAAGATACATCTCTTTCATGATAAAATGATAATGATTGATCATTTCATTATTAATTGATAAGAAACATATTCTATTATTGTTATTATTATTCAGAGGGTTTAAGAAATTTAAACAAAGCATAATAAACAAATTCTATCTGTTTATAGTGGGGAGGAAGAAGGGGTGGCTTCTGTGAGGAGCTGCCAGAAGCTTCCATCATGTCCAGCAGAGCCAACCCTTGGTGGCTCCAAGACAGGCCCACCACTAGCCAGAGCCATCAGTGACACTGGAAGTGAGTCTGGCATAATGTATTTAAGAGGGGGAAAGGAGCTGCACGACAACAGGCAGAGAAGGAGAAGTGAGAATTCGTGAGGGAAACCCCCCTGCAGACACCGAAGTCAATGAAGAAGAGAAGGAGCTGCTCCAGGTGCCAGAGCTGAGGTTCCCCTGCACAGCCCATGGGGACACAGAGATCCACCTGCAGCCTGAGGAGTGCCCCACACTGCAGCAGGGGGATGCTGAAGGAGGCTCTGACCCTGTGAGAGGCCCATGCCAAGGCACCAGAGTTAGCACATTAAGTCAATATATGTACATTTTTAGTATGAGGTATTTGAGTATCCCATTTGTCTCCTGTTGAAAGCACTCTACCTTGTAAAAATACATAGGTGAATAAATAAATCAACAAGTAATAATATTCAGTGACTCACAAGTTTAAGAACAGAGAGCCAGTCTTCTGTGTTAAATGGTTACTGATATGGTTTCCTACAGTCTCAGCTAATGAATATTTATTAACTTAGAAAACCAGAAACAGCTTTTGCAAAAAAATTATTGGACAGTCTGATATCTGAATGACTATGTCTGTTCTCAAGTGACTTTTCATAGGCTATTTGAGAGCAAATACTTTCAGGTAAAACTCAGGATTGTATTTGTCTTCTCTTTATGGGTTTCACTGCCATTTAATTAGAGACTCAGTCTCCTTTTGTTTTGTACATAGTTAAATTTATGCTTCACACTTTAAACACTGCTAGATATTCTGAAAGTAATACCTGAGCATAGCCACTTATCAAATTGTCTGTGTGTTCAGCTGGTATGTTGGAGGTTGGGTAGAAACATCCCTGAATTAAATCAGAGGGCAGAGTTGATTCAGGGCTTTATTAATTGCAGATGAGTATTTTTAATTACTGGCTACTTTGTGAAATAAAAGGACCCACAGCTCTATCTTGATCAAAAAGTGGTCTGGTTGGACTACCTACTTCAACAGGATGGCAAAATGTAATGGGAAAGATGCACCAAAATATCTAGGAGGCATCATCCAGATGATAGTATCAGCAAATAACTAGAAGATTTCCAGGGTCAGTGTCATGGATTTATAGATTTCACTCCTGAAAACCTAAATAGGTGATAACAACAGGCTACAGATGCTGTCCTTTGACAAGCCACTAAAATTAAGCATTACAATATTGACCTTAAGCCCCCTTAAAGTTACCTGAGAGGTCCCCAGTGTGGATGTGTAATCTCTCTCTTCCATAATTATTATTGTGTTTTAGACCTAGCACGATGGAATAATGCAGCTAAAGGTCAGGATGAAGATCAGTTGAGAAAGGAAGAGAAAAGGAGTGTAACCATGAGGATAACTAGATTAGGACAAGTTTAAATATACCTCCTGAATTTCTCAGCTGCTTTTACTTCCAGGCAACAGAAATGGCCTGACACCAAAACCTGGTTTGAATGGACTGAAAGGTTTCTGCAGTTATATGTGGTGGCTTCAAATCAGTTATTCTGATTTATACATAGAGTAAAGCCACTTGTCTCTAATCACCTGCCATGAGAATTGTCAGAATATATATGTAAGCACAAACTGCCTGTGTAGATCTGGGCTACATGTGAGCATATTATACTACTATTTCTGTCAGATTCTATCCCTTCCTATAACTTCCTTGCTTCCTCAACTGCTTAGAGCATTATGTCTTAGATTCAGTTTGGTGTGAAGGATTCTTCCTTCCCATCATCACAGTATCCAGTGAATAAGAATGGTTGGAAGCATCATTAGATGAAGAAAATTTTAAGAAAATGACAAAGAACATATGGATTTTTGTTTGAAATATATTTCAGAAAACATAACTAAAACAAAACATGTGAGAAGAAAACAACCACAGCAAACAAACAAAGATCCCAGAAAAGCAGGAAATTTTCATTATGTCAAATTTGACACCCCAGCTCTATTACCATTTAAGAATGCTAGAATGGAATTTTTTATATGAATGTCAAATATAAAGAACATAGACATCATTGTGTTTTCAATTTTTTTTTTGTCTGCAAGTAAGGAGGGAACTTAAAAAAATTAAATAAATTCTGTGAACTGATCATATGCCTCAGGTGTTCAACTAGAGTCAATTAACTCCAAGTGATTATTTTCCTTAGCTGGTACACATTTAAAAGCTATCTTCATTTTTCCAGCACTACTAATAGAATTCTCTGAATTTGATTTATGTTTTGCACAACCTGTTGCTGCTTTTCCTTGAATTGCATAAAGCAAATTGTCATATTCCACCTGCTCTGCTTCCCAACAGGACGTACCTTGAGCACATCATCTCTGTAAATATGGTTAGCAATGCATGGTTGGTCTATGCAGCAGCACTTATTCAGAGAAAAAAGAAAAAATTTAGTCTTCTTGTTGCCTGGGAGTATTAAAGCACAATGGATTCATTTGTTTTCTATCTGCATCACAAGTTTCATTTTTTAGAATAGGAAACATTTCAAATTGCATGCAAGATGTGCAGGTTGTGGATGTGTTCATCTGTGATTCAGCCTCATCTATTGTTTGTTTGTTTTTCTGTAGCCTGGTTTGAAATAAACAGCTGTTTGTGATTGTCTCACTAATAAGGAGAAAAGGCTCTAAGAGAGAGGTAAATCATATAATCCTATTTAAGTCAAAATTGAGCTGCAATTGCCCATCAATGAGCAAAAAAATAGGAGTGTTTATTTTGACCAGCAAGTTCTTCTGCTCTTTCTCATGCCATATAGGAAGTAAATCCAAATATACTTGTTGCACTAAATAAAAAAGAGATATCAGGAGTGTGTTTAATGGAGGCAAAAGATGAGGGTACTTCTGCCTCCACTGATGCTACTTTTTGCCTTTACTGACAGCATGAGTGCATGGTTTAAATTCCAGGTAAGAGAATATGGATTTGACTGTAGGTAAACACCTGACCCTGCATCTTCCTGTTCTCTGTGTAATGAGTGAAGCCTCAGATGCATTCATAGAAACACAGAATATCCTGAATCAGAAGGGACGCACAAGGTTCTTCAAGTCCAGCTCCTGGCCCTGTGCAGGACATCCCAACAATCCTACTATGTGGCTAAGAGCATTGTCCCAATGTTTCCTGAAATCTGTGAGGTTTGGGGCTGTGACCACTTGCCTGGAGAACCTGCTCCTGTGCCCAACCACCCTCTGGGGGAAGAATCTTTTCCTAATACCCAGCCTAAACCTCCCTGGACACAACTTCAGGCCATTCCCTTGACTCTTGTCCCTGGTCACTACAGATAAGAGAGTGTGTCGCTCTCTTATCTTAATATCTCTTATCACTTATTATCTGTCTGTAAGAGAAAGATAAAAGATCAGTGTCTGCCCCTCCTCTTCCCCTCATGAGAAAGTTGTAACTGCAATGAGGTCCCTCAGTCTCCTCCAGGCTGAACAAGCAAAATTACCTCAGCCCCTCTTTGCATTGATCACCAATGTTTAACCAAATTTGCCCTTAGTGAATGTAAACCACTAGAGCTGGGAAGATTTTCAAACTGCTCCGAACATCCAAACTGAAATCCTAAACTTGATCAATGATTCTGACTGTATGTTTGCTGGACAAAGTAAATAGAAATGATGACTGCTGTCTTTGTCTAGCAGATTGACAAAAGGATTTGGAAATGTCTAGGATTATATGGACTGCAGATCTCCAGTAACTGTCCACTAAATTAAGTGTTAATCTTTCACCTGAACTGTAAATCCCAGGGCATCCAGAGTGAGCTGACCTCCAGTACCTAGAGAAGCATCAGTTCTGAACTAACATCAATAGATACAGGCCACGACACATTGTGCATTCTTCACAATCAGAGACTGTTTCATGGGCTCAAGGGCTGACTTGGACTCATTTCTAATAGAATTTGCTGAACATTCACTGACAGTTCTGAATAGCAGAATTCAGCTACACTATTAACTAATTTGCACAGGATGATTTGAAATAACTCATCTCACAGAATAACTTTTCAGGTTCTTGTTGGATTTTAATGTGTTTACTGACTCTGTTTTCTTTTAGTGTAATCATGGGATGTTTCCATGGCATTTTGTTCATTTTCCACACTTTTGTTTTTTCTTGACTGCCATTCAGTTCAAGATTTGGTAGAAAGAATACCTGAGAGTTGGTATAGGTCCAGGTCTCTCCAAGGACATTTCCTGAAAAAGAATGAAATCATTATTATGTAGTAATTTTTCAAAATTATACATGATGCAGAAGTGTTGCATCCAGCTCAATCACTAGCAACTACATTGTAATGAAAATATAGAGGCCTTATTTCATAACCAAATCTATGTCAACCCAGATTAGCCTTTAGTTTCAAAAAAATGTCAAATAGGAACGCAGTTAAAAATGTGATCTAAGGCCAGTGTCTTTCTAAAGTAAATATTTTTCCCCATGCAAGTACTTCACTAAGATAAAGAAATAAATGAAATTAAACCTGACATTGAGAAGATCCCAAAACGCTTGAACTGTTTCACGGAGAGGAAAAAAGCCTCCCCACAACTTCTGTCTAAAGCCTGATTGATCAAAGAGCCCTATTCTGATCTCTCCCGATTGTACTGCTTAGCAGACTTTGAATGAAAGCAAGAGAAATAGAAACATGACACCAAGGGAAAAATAAAACAAAACAAAAGAAAAAAACCCTCTTGATACTTATTCAGTGTGTCATTTTGAAGGAATTATTTATCCATTTTAGTAAGCTATTCTACTTACCAAAATGAAAAGGTTTAATATGAACAAGAATGTTCTGAGGGCAAATTAATTTCAAGATAGATCCTCAGCAGGTGTAAATTAGTGTAATTTGATGCAATTCATAGCCTGACCTCAAACTTCCCCAGATGAGCATCTGGTCTGTTGCGTGTTGCGTGTTTTAACAGGCTAAGTATTATATTCAGCCATTCTAAGGAGCTTTATTTTTCTGTGATTTTTCTGTTCTCAAATCATGCCTGATAGCTTGTTAATAGCCCCAGAAACTTCAACTGATTTTTTACAAAGTCTCTTTTTATATTGCACTAAACTAAATTCCTTTAACCTTTCTCTATGACACATCTCCAAGGATATTATTCTTGCTGCTCTGCTCCTTCCTAGCTCAAGGGTGATTACGTTCTTGCGGAGGTATTGCAGCAAAGCTGCAGAAAGTGCTCTGGGTGAGGTAAACCAAGCGCCTTTCACAGCAATAATGCCACCTCCTAAGAGCTGGGCTACCCTCCCACAGCACACTGAGATGGCGTTATTGCTGTGAAAAGATCGGAGAGCACACGTCTGA
>WAAG01087420.1:259-87153 GCA_013390105.1 Tichodroma muraria | reverse complement strand
CATTCCTGACTGTAGCATGACCCTTCCTCTGCTTGTGACTACTGAAGCTAGGAAAAATTCTAGGGCTCTCTGCAATACCAGCCTTGTCTATCACTAATCTTCCACTCTCTGAAGCATTACTTTTCCCCGCCTCCTTTCTTTTGTCTCCCACACACGTTAACAGGACTAATGCCCCTGCTACTTCTGCTTTATTCCCTCCACTAATCTCTTTTTGCTGCTCTGAACTTAGAGCTGTCCCATGCAACACTGCCAGGATTTCCCAAGCAGGAATGGGTGCACACTCTTTTTAGGGGCATCTGGCAGGGTAAACACCTCCTCACTACCATGAAAATCTTGGCTGATGTAAGGACCTTTCCTTTGTTTCCTGCAGCAGAAGAAATAGGTGTCTGGTGTTCAGGGTCTATCATACAAATCCCAATATTATCTTTCTTACAGTTACAAAAATGCAGGTCCCCACCAAGGGGTCTTAAATCCGAGCCTGCATCACAGGTGTTAGCAATCTTTTATTGATGGCATTTTACAGCACTCCGCAGTGCAATCTGGCTGCTCTCAGACACTTGGAATTTCAACAAATTTTAACTTTCAGATTTTGACATTTCTCTGTGTTATCTGTCTGCCTCAGGACTATGTCTTAAATCTAAGCAATTCAGTCCCTGAGGCTGGGGAAATTGTTCTTTTTAACTCAGGGTGACAAAATGTTGGTGCCCTTTTGAAAACAGTACTCGGAGCAGGAGCTTGAAATCTGGCACAGAGGTGGCCTTTTCTGTTAATTTTGCTCTTTGCCATCATTGTCACCAACTACTGTCATCTGGCCAAAGTATTAGTCTTTGAAAAGTATTGGTTTGCACAGGTTTATTCTGTATCCTTTAGATGATAGCAATTACATTCCTTATGGAGTCGATGCTCCCTAAGAGCCTTTACTCCGATGGCTCAGCACATTTCCCTCCACAAGTTCAGTTCTTGGCTTGCTATGAACAGCACGTGGCCCAGACTGTCATGAAAGCCAGCAGGGCCCTTTTCCCTTGCTTCCTAAATGCCCCACTGCCTCAATCACAGGATCAGGCTGGTGGAGCAATCTCCTCAAGCCTAATAATGAAAACATGAAATAAATAATTTCCTATGACCACTCACAAAATATGTAGGGTGCTATGGGGCAAACACTGCCTTTTGATCTTTAGCTTGCAAAACCCTGTTCAGCTCCCTGGGGCCTAGGAATGTCTCCAGGAAGGGTGGTGAGCCTGGCTGTGGGAGGCTGGTTCAGTCTCTGTTGTTACCAACAGGAAAATGTCCATCTACCTTGACAGAACTAGAGATTGGCGTATGCTGGAAAAAACCACCTCTAACGCACCTACTCACTAAAGAGAACTGCAGCCAGAGGCCTGTTCATGTTGCACAGGGAGTTACTCCAATGCAGACCAGTATTAGCTTAGCATTCCAGGAGTTAATATCATTTCAGGCAATTTAGTGCTCTCCAATATTAAATCTGCTGTCCTTATGAAAACAACAGCATGTGGTAACATCTTGTGTTTTCTGTGGTTAGCTGAGCTACCTCAGACAAGCTGTTTTAATAAAATCAAATTTGTACTCATGTTACAATGAATGATAGTGCTGAAGGAGCTATGAAAATTAGAAACTCATCTTCTGGGAAGCCAAGTCTTCTCAGCTCTTGCTGGATCTGTTGCAGCACACAGCACTAGCCCAGGAAATGTTTTATCACACTGTCACAAAATAGCTGGTTCTTAGTGTAAATGTTTACTAGGAACAAAATTGATCTTGTGCCTTCATTTTCTGTGGGGAGGATGTGATCAGGTAGAATAATCCCAGTCCTGCTTCTCCCAGCAGACCAGTAGATCCTGCCTGCGATCTTTGATGTTTGCTCTCCTGGCCCCACTGCCTCTGCATTCCTGCCTGCACCATGACCCACCCTGAAAAGGGATCACCCTCTTTGCCCACAGCAACCAGAGCTGTGCATCCCATCTTCCTCAAGGCAGAGAAGAACTGAGGGTGCATGTCCTAGTGAGTAGATGCTGTGATCAATAGGTTTTAGGTCCAGCTGTGGCTTTTGGCCTGGGAATTGCAGCAGTGGGATCACACCTTCAGTACTAGTGGTAGCAGATACCCTCAACAGTGCTGGCTGTTCCCACCTCTGAGAAGGATTGTTTTGAAGTGACAGGGGCTTTTGAATTTAAGTATGCCTAAATCTCTCCAGAGTCTGCCTAATTCAGGCAGTCTGCATGTGGCTGCAAAACCATGGCTCTGCAGTGCCTGCTTGTATCAGGCATGGTCTGGGTGCTGTCCTCAGAGGAACGTACATATCTTAACAATACTCCTCTCCTTAGAAAGCTGCTTCACCATCCAGCATGGGAAACAAGGGATGCAACGCCATGTATACTCATTCAGAGTCACAGAACACCTGCTCCTGGACCACATGTAAAGAGAGAAGGGGAAAAAAATCTTCTTAAAAAATTAAAAATCGGATGAGGATAGCTTAATTAAAAGATAAACGCAAATGAAATCACAACAATCAATGGTAGTTCAAATCTAATTGAATTTTATCATCAGCAGAGCTGCTGTTGTTTTTCCCTTCCTCCCAAAACAAGAAGCTCTGGAATGGAAATGTCCCTCATCAAATTTCACATTCAGTTGAATTAGTCTGGAAATCTTTTTAATAAAATTTTTTAAAAAGCAACCTTGACAGAAAACTTTAATTCCAGCCAAGGCCCTTAAACCAACCACCCTGTGCCAGACAGTTCAGTGACAGAACTGGAGGGTGTCAGCACTAATCATCTGCCCCTGTTTTCTGAGGGTAAATTTGGCATCTGTCTCCAAGCTGAAGAGAAGAGGCCCTGGAGTCCTCCAAGGAATTGGCTGGTAATCAGAATTGTAATTCTGATGTGATGGCATCAGCTAATTAGTAGCTCTAACAAACCTCACCTCCAGCCCCTCTCTGGATTTTTCTTCAATTATGGCTAAGAGTGCAGCCTGCAAGGAGGGGAGGTGAGGTGGGGGGAGTTGTCCACAGCTACTGAAGGTTACACAGCTGCACAGAATAAAAATGACTGCAGTATTCAGTGGCACTCCTGTTTAATTCTGAAAAACAGGACCATTGACATCCTGCAAATAGGGATAAATTAACATGGAGGATATTGAGCAGAGACAAGCCCCAAAACCCTTCCTCTGGCCCTTCACACTGAACTAAATTTTACCGATACCAGTTTCAGGGACTTGTCAGCCTTTGGACGTGATTACTCCACATATGTACATAATTTCCTTGAGGTTCTGCTTTATTAAAATTCTTAACTATAGGGGTTTTCTTGCTGCCCTCTTTTCTCATACATATCATACAAAACAGCTAATACTGTTTACCACAAGAAAAATAATCACTTACATACCAAAGGCAGAAAACACTTTAATTGCTGCTGTCCTCAAAAGAGTTTTCCTGTTATGCTCAGAAAGTTTGGCTGTTTTTTTATCCCTCAGTGGCATTGGAAAATTCTCCCACTGAAACCAGTGTAGTCCATTTTTCATTGGAATCATAGCATTTCCCAACTGCCATAAAATGACATTATTTTAGAAACTCCATAAAATCGCATGGAATTTTACAAACACCATAAATGTGGCCATGGAATGAGTGAAAAATGTTCAAAGTGTGGTTCCATCTCTCCCAAATAATTGACACCCCTGTCACAGTACAAAGCTTTGGAACGGTTATATCGCCACACATAGCAATGTAAAGCACAGATGATGACACAAACAAATGCTCAGTGCTGACACTTAAAAGAGCAGCTGTAAAAAATAGCAGTCCATGATAAAAAGCACAGCATCAGCCAGTGACTTTATGCAAAATATTATTTACCATACAAACATACTGAGCTGCAAAATATAGCTAATAAAATAAGTGATTTCCCTGCCTGCTGCTTCCAAAATCACTCACAGTCTCCAGTAGGCACAGTTCCCTAAGGGTGATGGAAAGTATTTTCTAGCAGTTGACAAGAAACTCTTGATAAATTTTTTTCTGTTTTGCTGGCAGTGAAGAGCCACCCCTGATTTTAATTCACTAAACTTATTACAAGGTCCCACTGTAAAGAAAAATTAAAAGCAGACACTCAGTTGCTAAATAAATCAAACAGATTGCACCTCCCAGAGACAGCCTCCAGCTCTGAAGTAGCCAAATGGTGTGCCAACATTTTCATGCAGCACAGAGCACTGGCATGGGTCATGCCAAATGTCACCTCAGAGCAAAGTGACAGTCGAGGTGTGCTGAGTTTTGGCCAATGCAGAGCAATAACGTGGTGAGAGACCAGCCAGGTTCAGCCTGCAAGCTACTTAGGGACACCAGCCCAGGGTCTGCACCACAGCAAAGTACCCTGCCCTTGGTGGGGAGGAGCAGATGGAGAATCCCCAGGTATCCCACAGGCACTGTGAATGCCTGTGTCACATATACATCTTTCCTTATTCTCCTCTCTCCTGCACTTGGAATGAATAAAACCTCTCCCTGCACGGGCCATCAATTTTAAGACAATACATGCCAATAAAAGATCAACTTGAAAAAGCTCTGGAAAGATCAGGAAGCCCTCACAGTTTCTCTGTTGACAATGATGAGTTTTGCTACCCAAACACAAAACAAGAAAGCCGTCTAGTATCCAGACCGTGTGACTTCTGAACAGAGATACAAGTCCTTTTCTTTGGCTGATTGCCAAATGATCTTGTTTCTTCTTAATGGGTTCGTATTCACTTTCAGGGGACATCCTCACCCTGTTCAAGGAAGCCTTTCACCAGAGAGCCAAGCTCCAGAATAGGGGAGGTGGACATGTTAGGAAGTTTCTCCCCACAAGCTCTTTGCTACAGAAAGGCAGTCTGCATTCATCAGCTACACAAATTTGGAAGCATTTTACACAATTTGGATTCTGAGTTCCTTCCAGAGTGATCTCACTCTGGCACCACTATATGGGCACAGATCCCTGAAAATAAGGGACAGCTTTGGAAAGCACCTGGACTCCCCAGAGATGCACAGCATGTCAGACATGGACTGCCACTCATTGCTCCAACTCAGCTTTTCTCCGTAGAGAGCTGCCTCACCTGGGAAAATAATCAAAGAGTCACAGCATCATAGAATGGTTTGAGTTGGAAGGGACCTTAAAGATTATCCAGTTCCAACTCCCCTGCCATGTGCAGGGACACTTTCTGCTTGACCAGATTTCTCAGATCCCCATCCAACCTGGCCTTGAACAAGGAATGGAGCATCCACAGCTTCTCTGGGCAAGAATCAAAATGTGTGAAACACACTGAGGTGCTTCATTGTTTCCTTCAAAGGCTCACAGAATTTTCCTGTTGTAATTTAACTCTGACATTTCAGGCAGAGACTCCTGGGAGCACCAAGAAGTTAGCATAGAATGAGGAGACAACAAAGCTTGAGAAATCCAAGTGGAAGCAAAGCAGTATCCTTTCTGGATAGTCTTTCTCAGACAAACTCCATTTTGTCCACTTGGGTGTTTCTTTGTTAGTTGTTTTTCGGTTTTTTGCTCTCCTTGTTTTAAAATGCTGACACATTGACAGATGCTTCCCATATATTTCCATCCTACAGTGTATTAAATCTTGATGCTGAAACAGCTACAAGTCCTTTCAAGGGATTATTTTTTTCATTTTTACACCTGGGTCATCTGAAAATCTAAGGCGGGAAAGACACATTCTCCACTGGCTCTGTGATTAAAATGATTTATCTTGCCACATCTTGCTGCATCACAATGAGCAGAATTCCACCACCCTGTGTGGTACAAGCTCCTGCACAAGTCTCTGCTAATGGCTTCTTTCTACCAAGCAGGAATGGCTTAAAGCCCCAGAGTTTTCTCCTTAGGCTGGAAAAATACTTGAGCCAAACTCAGATGGAATCAACACATTAGGTAGGAGCTATATTAGAAACTCAGAGCAACTTTTTTCTCTCTTATTAGCTGGGCAGTGCAAAAGCAGTGCCTGGGCTGATGACAGCAGGAGTGTGTTCATTAACCAAAAGCATCACAGTTGCCTTCTTATTGCTGAGCTCTGCAATTCCCACCCACAATCAATGCTGCTTCAGTAGCAGGGTTTAGTCCAAGCTTTGTCCCATTTATCCTAATAAAGACTAAAGATTTATCTTACTTTTTACGTTACTTTTCTTTTTCTTTGTGGCAAAATTCAACTAAAAATCCTGATTGCTTTATCACTTGCTCTAAGCCATGGTTGCAGTGTCCACCTTAATGGCAATGCCCATATGCCAGTCAAAAATGCCATGGAGAAATAAAACCACGGTCTTCTGAGTGATGAATTTTCCTTCTCAAAGGAAATATTTTGTTGCCCCACATCTTGGGTTTCCTGTAATGTGAAAGGCCATTCAGCCTGATACTTGCCCCTCAGCATTTGCAGAAATTTTATGTAATACTTCTGTTTCCCCACATAAAAAGAAACACATGCCAAACATGTGTGGCCTGGAGTCATCCTACTTCTTGACAGATGCTGTTCCTAAGTATCTCCTCTGGAAAGGCAGAATGCTTACAGGGGGTCTGGCAGTCATCAGAGAGGTTTGATGCAAGGTCACACGCAATGAGCATTGCCAATAACAGCATTAGGTGTGATACACATCCCCCAGTCCTTGCTTTTGTGTTCCCTGAGCAGCACCATGCACAAGCTGTGATCCTGCCTCAGAGCCTGGCTTCACTTCTGCCACTTTTTGCCATTTCCCTATGCTGAAAGAGATAGCTACACAGGCCAGTGCATGGAACTGGACAGCTGCTTGTCTCTCTGCTTCCCCAGGATGTGTCTGCTCCTGTAGCTGACAGCACTAGCCTGCTCTGCCCATTAGGTGAGAAAATGAGGAATAGGAAGCTCGTTTCATCAAATGGCTGATGGCATAGGTTTTACTAGCTGGGACCAGCTCAGGAGAATCCCAGCTCCCCCTTGGCCCAGCTGGCAGAGTGGGGGCTCACGAGAAAGAGCAGTTTAGCAATGAACTGCATGTACCATGCACTCCACATGGAGTTGCACTTAAAGCTCTTCAGCAGTGCCAGGGTATGAGGAAATAAAGGCTGCAAAATATAATTGTTGTGGATTTACACAGAGGCTGGCGACCATCACGAGGGGGGAGGGAGGACTTGGCAACCATGCTCTCCTCCTGAAGGAAAGCACCTCCCAGACCCTCTGAGAAGACCCAAACTGTACAAAAACTCCAGAAAGCCACCTAGCCCCACAGACTGGAAACAGGTATCTGACTGACTGAGCAGGCCAGCAGCCTTTGCATTTACTTTTTTTAATCAGCCACCTGCTACTTGACCCCAGTTCTGCACTGTACATGTGAGATGGGAGCGGAGAGACCTTCCTGCTGTCTGCATGAGACAATCAAGTCACTTAGCAGCAATTAGCCTTCCAACCAGCTTAGCTCATTTACAATTATACTATGGTTCCTAGCAGCTCTAGAGTTTCAAGACATTGTTTGAGGGAGGTCGTAAACCAGTCTGGGTTTTGGGGGTGCTGAAATGGAGCATAGATAAGGGAAAATAATGTGGCCCATTAAAAGGTTTAACCCTCGAGTGCCACAATGGAATCCATGATGTGCTGTTTTAGGGATAAGTGAGAAACATTACCATCCTTTCCAAATCAAGTAATATAGCGTGAGCAACTAACCAGTGTTTCCAACTTCTGTGTCTATACAATAAGAAAAATCTTCTTGTCTTCCTTCATAAAGAAAGGTGCATCTTTTTCAATTCCCTGAGAAGCAGCACTGTATAGTACATCTTTGATGTTTACTGTAAGTGTGATGTTATTTGCACTCATCTATTTGATATTTTTAATGTATTGGGTTACCAGGACCCCGATGGTGCTGTGGCTGGCACTTAACCTCATGTATTGGGTACAAATTCAGGTTCTTTCTACAGGTCAGGCAAAGACATGGGCCTCATTTCAGTTATTCTAAACCACCTCATGCAGAGTCTTTCCTGGTTGCAGGAGGAGCTAATTTTTGTAGGTTAAACTGACCCATTGCAAATCCACCACAAAAAGCCCTGCAGATGAAGTGTTTCGGTATCTGCTCTCTGAACCATACTGTTTTCTTGTTTTCCCTTTGCCAGTGCTTTTTCCCCCTTATCTGACATCTGTCAGGCTAGGAATTAAAACCCCACCAAGCCCTAACAACATCAGTAGCCCCGGTTTTCATCACTGATCTCCACCTGCAGGTTCTGATGCCCACGATGGTATGAGCTAATGCTGGGCTGATAAGGTCTGATCTCTTGTGCTGTCAACAGCTTGCTCACTGACTCATGATGTCCTGGGGGACAGGGGGGATGTGGATAAAATTCTGCAGCCAGTTGTTAATCTGCTTCAGTCAATGCTAAATTTGTACTCTAAACATTTGCCCTGAGTGCATGAGCCGTTGTCCATGCGGTGCTTTTTCTTGCCTGTTTGTGAAGCTGGAGGAACTGTTTTGTCCCAGTTGCCTCATGCAGTAGTGGAGCTGTTCATCTGGGGAATTGAGGCTACCTGGTGATCCCAGGAGGATGCAAACTGTAGATGGTTTTGCTTGTCTTCTGCTCCCAGGGCCCAGTCTCAGGGGCATCTGCCTGCGCTGACAAATCTTGTAGTCAGCTGCAAGACTTTACTGAAGAAGGGTAAGGACGTGTATGAGAAAAAGATGGCAAAACCAGAGATAGATAATTACTATCAGGAAGCAAGTCATTTTGGGGTTAACCTTACCCCTGACAAATGCAGGGCCAGTCTTGCTGTTTCTTTGCAAGGCCACAGTTCTGTCAGTACCAGCACTGTTCAGTTCACTTGAACCCTGAAAACGGGGCCTGGGATCTTTTCCCAGTAAGCTGTCCTCTCTAGATTTGCCCTGCTGCACCAGAAGCCCAACACACTGATCTCCCATCCTAGGCAGGCAACAGTTCTTGATCCATGTGTCTCTCAGCTGATGATGTTCTTCTAGCAAGGTTTGAAGGTGGCGTAGCCAGCAGCACTGGCATGTAAGGGAGGACAGCAGAGAGGGAGGCACCAAGCCCCTCCAGGCAGCCAAACTGCTGACTTTCTCTGCCTTCCAGAGAACTTGCCTTGCAAACCTGCTCTGTGTCCAGCACAATTTCTTTGCAGGCAAGCCTACATAAACTCTCAAAAGAGGTCAGCATGGGGGCAATCCACAGAGATGCCTTTTTTTTCCAGCCAGTGACCCTGTGCTTACTTTCTGTGACCTGTCCTTGAGGAAAGAGCTGGGCAGTGGAAAGCAAATCACACCAGGAATTAGGACTGAATGAAGAAAGAAACAGCGCAGAGCATAAGAAAGAAAGAGCAGA
This sequence comes from Tichodroma muraria, assembly GCA_013390105.1. Lineage (NCBI taxonomy): Eukaryota > Metazoa > Chordata > Aves > Passeriformes > Sittidae > Tichodroma > Tichodroma muraria. The sequence goes on along the minus strand of WAAG01087420.1, from coordinate 77,842 downwards.
CAGAGGGAGCAAAGCAAGTGAAAAAGTAAAACTGCTAATGTGTTAATTTACACCAGAACTAGAGCTTTCTCTGATTTTTTTTTCAAACAAAACCCTAAAAGAACGGCCTGGCAACAAGTGAAACCAAGCAAAACAGAGAAGCCATCCTCACTTTTGCCAGTGATAGGTTTCAGCATTTTCTAAGCCCCTGTCTTACCACAGTGTCCCCTAATTCCACAGTAGCCCATCCAGAATCTTCTCTGGGCAGCTTGTTCCCTGCTGCGTGTTAGTGCAGAGGACAGCATGAGAAAGGATGAAAGGTCTGCTGCCTGCTTCAGCACACCAGGCATCCCAGAGTGTGGAAATAGCACAACACCAAAATGGCAGCCTGTTCCAATAAGAGGACAGAACGTTTAGGTACATTTTATGCACATTGCTATGAGAGGGAATCTCTTCAATTCCCAGGAAAAATAAAAGTGTTTGAGTGGCTTCGAGGAAGTGGTGATACGATTTCTTCAGATAGGGCAGTAACAGTGGCTTGTTTGGGAGCACAACTTTGATTCGCTGGAAGTAGTTTAGATTGCCAAGGTTAGTTAAGTTAAAAAGTGACAAAGACCATGAAATGCTAAAGTTCTTGTGTTGCACACATCATAGTTATCACCCTCCTGCTTGCTTGCTGAAGAAATTGAGTTAGTTTTTTATTGAGAGAAGGTACACTTTATTTAGTACCTCTCACACCTTCTAATAATTTGTTCTTAAAAAAAAATTACGAAATGAAGCATAGGGCAAAGTTATCTTCTTATCCAGTGTTCAACCTTATAACTTATCTGCCCCATCATTAGGGCAAAGTTCAGGTGGGATGTTAAGTAATGCAGCGGCAGAAGCAGAACTAACAACGGCTGTGGGGTTCCTACCTCACTCCTGTCTCTGCCTCAGGCTGGCACCACATGGCAGGCAGGACCTGGAGTTTAAAGTCAGCCACCTGATGTTCTTTGTGCAGCTCCTGAGGCCTAGGTTTAGTAGCTTTTATTCTTACACCAATGACCAACAGAGGCACAAGAAGACGGGCTCAATCTCTTAAGAAGCAAGCATGTTCCAAGTGTTTTATGGTTCGGCGTGGTGAAGACATTTAACAAAGTTGTTGCCCAGCTTAGAATGGCTACATGTAGTAAGCATCAGTTGCTAGAAAGTGCTGCTTGCTAGAAATGGCAGAAATTACAATATAAGCAATATACATGCAAGTGTCCTAATGATAATTGCATCTAAGTCTTTTTGGTGGAGCACTAGGTGCCAATAAAAACAGAGCCCAGTCTTGCTTGTACCAGGAATTTCCTTCCAGGTGATGCCAGTGGTCTCCATCCGTGATACATCATGTGTATCACGTCTCAAGAAAAAAGTTTATTCGCCCGTCACTGGGCTTGAGTGGCACCATACAGAAATTTGGATTCCTGTTGTCTCTGCAGTGGCCTTTTCAGCCAGTTCTCACTGCTACTCACTGAATAATTTGACCCATAGAAGGTGCACTTCAGAAGTAATAAACCTGAACAAGGCATGAACTCAAAAATACAAGTGGAGCTGCTGAGAGCAGTTCTGCTCTTTCCTTACTGGTACCACGTCAATAGGGGATTTGCTGTTTGTCATAGGAAACTGACAGGAAACATATTTAGATGCTGAACTTCTGAACTTCTCCTTTCACCTATGTTTGAACCCTGCTAAATGATTTTACAACTATTATTGCTTTACAACCCATGACTGTAAATTCTTCCATTAGTTTTTATTACTTAAGGATAAAAATGTGTGCCTGGGGTTTGTATTTATATTTAATAATATGTGTACGAGCTCCCACACGAAGTGACTGATAGATAAGATAGAAGGCAGAAAACGGCGGTTTGCATCTGAGAGCCGCGGCGTCCCTCGCTGGGAGCCTCTGACAGGGCTGCAGCGGGGAGATCTGAGACACTCAGCCCCGAGTCACCTCCCCAAAAAGCCCTTGGAGACCAGGAATGCTTCGTGCTGGAAAAGGAAGAAAATACCAGTTTTGCCAGCTTCAAGCAATAAGAAAATTATTATTATGGCCCTATAAAATCTCTGGAATGTTTAAACGTACCATTTATAACACGAGTCGCTTGGTTTTGTTCCCTTTTCTGAGGCTGTAGATCTAACAATTACAATCTTTCCTCCGTCTTTTGAAGGGCTATGCTCTCCTTTCATTCTTTGACAGACCCCGAGACTGTGTTATAATAGCAAGACTCAAAGGGCTTTATGAGGAAGACATGGAAATAAACATTGTAAACAACTGGGATAAAAATTATGGGAATTGATATTGTCAGGTTCTCAATGCTTCTTCTATATGCACTCACTGTCTGTCATATAATGAACTTTTGAGACACAAAGCTGTTTCCTTCTTTTGGTTTCTTTATTTCAGCTCACTTTTTATGGGTTGTTTCCAATCAGAAATATCAAGAAAAGGTGAAGTTTTCTAGCAGGCTCTGGCTAGGGAAAACTCAAGAGTGCTGGAAAGAGAATTTTTTTCCTCCTGTTCCATCACTTGTCAGGGAGCCAAAACCTTGCAGGGTACAGATGGGAGCCTTGGGCAGGAAAGCAAAGGCAGCTGCCTGGAGCACAGTGTGTGTTGCCACAGACAAACAAGCAGGGAGTGCAGGGAGAGCACAGGAACCCGACAGCCTGAGAGCCAGCCACACCACAGGTTAAGCCTTCTGACAGGGATTTTTCTGCTGCTGGGACAGGGCTAGTTTTGCCTAGGACAGCTTGACATCGTTCAAAGGCCTCCACTTTGTCTCCTTAAAAAGATGTCTGCAGGGGCTCCAGCCAAAAATACCCACTTCCACTGACAGAAGACCAAATGTCCTGCAAAGATCTCAAAGGGCTCACTTGAGAGGGAGGTCTAAAGCACAGAGAAGCTCAGCTTCAGCTGGAGAAATAGGTAGCTGTGAAAGGGATGGGAGAAGGGTTTCTTCTCTTCCCAGAATAGCTCTCTTATTTCTGCCAACACTTCTTTGAGATAAAATCAGGTTGAAAAAAAGAAAAGGGTTTTCATACAAGGTTTAAAAGAGAATAGCGACTCCGAGGGAGTAGGGAAACTCCACTCCCTGATGGAGAAAAAACACTTAAGAAGGGACAGGAGTCTGGATGGACACTGAAAGTTTGGAGAGTGATTCAGGGTATTTCAAATTCACCAGCATGGCTCCTGTTTCAGATGATACAGAACTTGTATTTCACAGTTGTGCTCCCTGTTTCTCCACCTCATCTGTCTCCATTACTCAGTTGTTCCAAGTAAAACTCTAAAGGTTTTGCTCTGCAAAATGAAGAATGAGTTTGGAAGATCCCAAAAGACAAGAAATGTGCACTGATAGCATTTTTTAAATGGTATTATCATTCTGCCTTAACAAAGTTTAAGGCAATTAACTCCCTAAGAGCCTCAGGTGGCTGATTTCCCCGATTACTCAGCCGGAGGGAATGTCATTGCAACTGCAGCAATTAATTAATTAACTCACACCAATTGATTGGAAGAGTCACTCCATTATTAAGCCCTTGCTTCACTCTCTTGTCACTTTTCTGACACTGCTGGGAGTTTTGTTAAGGATTTCCTGGGGTTTTGCTTCAGCTGGAAGGCAGACTCCTTTTAACAGTTACAGTCAAAGCAATATGTCAGCTATTTCCTTTTCCAAGGATGAAAAAGCCTGGACGCAGGTATTAGGTGACCACCAAGTCTGGTCAGATAATGCAACTAAGACCTTAGCAAACGGGAAAAGCCAACTTTCAGGCTGCTTGTCCAGCTGGGATTGATCAAACCCACCCATGATTTCTCACCACAGCAGCACAGGGAGCAAAAGTGGCCAGATTCAGCCCTGTTCCTGGAGGCATTCCCTTCTGCAGCAGTGATTTTGTCTGAGACAGCAGGGTGGGAAGACAGAGTTCCCCAAACACTGCCCAGCATGTTTGGAAAGCATGAGGAGCCAAGCTGGTCAAACTGTTCAGTCTGGGTGGCAAGGACATCCGTTTTCCATCAAGGGTCAGCAGAAGCATGGGGCCTTGGTCTCCAAGCTCTTTGCTCCTCTATGCTGAGCTATGATTGTGCTTTCTTACTCTGGGAAGTTTTCTGAGATTAACAGGCACTTGTCTCCTGCCAAGAAATAGTGGTGTCAGGACTGCCTGCCATAATTTCTCTGCCTCATCCTTTCCCACACTGATGGTGGGTTTCAACTTTTTGGGCTCTTTCCCAGTTGCTGTCAGATTTCTTTGGTGTACAAACAGATTTCTTTCCCCTGCAGAAAAGGACAGCACAGGGAGCACAGGCAGGAGGGAGGGGTGTCCAATTCTGATGCAAGCGCTGTCCCAGGGACATCACCACATTGCCAAGCTGAGGTGGCTCCAGGCTGGGCAAGGACTATAGGGAATAAAAATGCAGGGCACTTCCACTGGCTTTTGGATGTTTTTTTGCAAGCATGCAAACAAAACTGTTTCCCTCTAATTTTTTTCCAGACAGGCATACTTTGTATGTGGGTGGCATGACTGGAGAACATATCTGGTCCTGTAGCACCTATTTCTCCTCACCTGGCAGCTGGAGCCCACCTCAGGATCAGGCAACACTGCAGGAAACCTATCAGACAAACACCACAGACTGTCCTACAGGTCTCACAATGGCTCACAGCCCAAAGGTGATTGCATTCAGACTGGGCAAGGCTCACCCACTGCTCCATGAGGTCCAGGTCCTGTCTGGTTTGTGTTTCTCCTCACAGCCCCAGCTGTTCCTCACCATACCCCTGCCCTTACCATCCCTGGTAACTTTGGCAGGGAGGGCAGGGGGCCCGTATTCCAATGTGTGAGCCTTCCTTAAACCCTTTGGACAGCCATACTGAGAAGGATCCTTAAAACTCCTGGAAGTTACGTCCCTGCCACTTCAGGAAAATGACAAAAGCTATCTTCCCCAAAGGAAGGAAAGGAAGCTATCTTTCCCACAAAGGAAGGTGACAAAGTGGCCTAGACACAAGAGCAGCAATTCTGTGAGAGTTCTGCTCTTGACACAGCCAGGAGCTAGGGATCATTTCTGTGTCCCAAAGCACAGCCAGAGCTGTAATTCTCTGTCCATAAACTAGGACCCTTGCTTACTCCCTCTGTGCTGGTCCAAAAAGACAGGCATGAGTGGGAAGGACTGAGCCAGTCATAAAGGAATGCCTCGAGAAGATGCCTAATGATGTCAGCCCAGCTTCACACCGAGTTACTTGTGAGCAGTCTGTATGATGGTACAGCTGTGGCAGTAATGATTCACAGCAGGGTTTAATCCAGGCCATCCTCTGAAACTGTGTTAAGCTACTTGTAGCTTAAGTATTTCCTTGTAGACAGCACCAGGAACTAATTAGTCCGTTTAAATGTAATGTGTCAGTAAGTGCTGAGCTCCTTACTTGTGACTGACTCAGATCTGATTGATGCATGAAAGTCTCTTCCCAAGCCAACAGCACCAGGCACTAGCCAAGGCTGCATTGACTCTTGTTAGTGATGGTCCCACTCCAAAAGCCAGTTCAAACTTCCCAATTCCCTGCTTTCTCAGTTGTCTGCATGGTCTCTTTAAGTCTCCAGATTGGCCAGTGTGCAGTTTTGTGTCTGCTCCTAGTCACAACACCAAACCTGAGTGAATAAAGCTGACCTGCAATCCAGGAACAGCTCAGGAGCCATACTCACAAGGAGGCAGTGACAAGAATGTCTTTAAATAACATCAGCCTAGGAATCCCCATCTCTGGCAGTGACCTGTTTTGTTCTTGGACATATGTATTTCTGCTTCTCTTGACATGGTTTCTCTCAAGTTCATGCTTTGTCTCTTTGGTCTCAAACTCTTTGGGATGAGGACTGTCTCCAGCTCTGGGCTTTTAAAGCTCTTAATGCGACTTGATCTTGACCAAATTCTCCAAGCACTCTAAGTAAAAATAATCAGTTCATAGGGCTGTATAGACATCAGTCATTTTTTCCATCCTTTACAGAAGAATGTTCATCACAAAAGGGTTACACTGCCCACTTCGGGGTAGGGCTGTATTTCAGGATGCTATCATTATATTTAATTGGACATTCCTTCAGCACCAAAAGAAAAGAGCCCCTGCTCTTTTAATCTAACCCACTGTAATTGCCATACTTGCAAACCCTGTTTGCTGCATTGTCAAAAGCTGTATTTAATTTTTATGTTTCTATATCATAATAGAAACTACCAACATCCATTACAGAGCAGAATTCCTGTGCTGTTGCATGAGTACAGGTGTACAGGGAAAAAAAAAAAAAAACAGTCTTTGCCCCAGAGAGATATAAGTGCTTATAAAAACAGTGATAATTTCTTATTATCAGAAAAAATACATTCTTCTAACACTTTTGTGAAGTAAGCAAGTATGATTATCAACCTCATTTTACAGATGGGGAATTATGTCACAGAAAGGTTAAGTGATTTATCTAATAACATGAAGCATGTCAGTGACAAGAAAAAAATTGAACTCTTGATCCCAGATCCAGACACGATTCTCTAGTCTATAAAGCAGACCCTTAGCAGCAAAACGAGAAATAAGGACCACAGTTACTGAAACAACTGTTTTTAAAATGCTCAGCTATTTTTGAGACAGAAAACTATTTGAGACAGAAAGAAGAATTTCCCAGCATTACTTTAATCTTTTGTCAATAATTCAAGTCCCTGAGCTGAGAAATCTTACATTTCCTACAACTGTTCCTAAATAAACCCGTGTCCCCTTGCTGTGTTCCTTCTTTTTTATTACTCAATTTTCCTCATTTCAAAACATCACGTCTAAAAGTATTTACCTGAAGTAGCAAATGTTAAGCCAGATTTTTGTTTCTTATTTTTCCTGGATAGACCAAAGCAGCCACTTGTGCTCTAAGAAGCGTTTCCGAGATGTGCCCCACATGGGGCCAGCCAGAGTCAGCCTCCAGGGCAAGTCTGGTCCCTTGCCTGTGCCTGATGTGATTCCCTGCATGGAGGGAGGAGACCCTTTCCCACTGTGCCACAGGTAGCCTGGGAGAGGGATAAGCTGGTGCTGAGCTCTGCGCCACCACTCCTTTAATGAGATACTTTGAGAGTCCTGTTTGAGGTCTAGGACCTCTGGGCAGTCGGCTCCAGAGCAGCATTCCCACACCTGTTCAGGCACCGTGTTCTCTCCAGGTCCATGCTGAGCTGTGCTGCAGCCCCTGTCCCTGAAAACAGACTCTGCATCCTCAGCCTCGGGTGTGCCACCACCACCTGGGAGGATTATTTATGCCTCCTTTTTCTTTGTAGCTGGCTGTCATCCTAAATTCAGCTGGCAGCGAAGCCACAGACACTCTCCTCCAGCTTCGGGACACAAAGAAATGTTTGTCTGTTTTCTGAAACACGATTAATATTTAACCTGCCCAAAGTAAGATGCCAGTCCAGCTGGCAGATGTGAAACCTCAGGTGTGGCTGTGGCAAGGCCCCCTGTCCAGCTGCCTGGCAGAACGAGGGCAGGCAGTAGCCCTGAGGTGCCAGCGTGCCTTTCCTGCGTGCTCACGGCTCCCATTCCAGCTGAAGAAGTTTCTCTGGGAAATGGAGTCCAGAAAAGTCTCCTCTGCCACGTCCCCCAAAGGGCATCACAGTTGATTCCCTCTTTACCTTTTCACCTCTGCTTGACCTGTTTGTAATGTGGAGTTTATGATGTAATTATATCTCACACAGCTGAAATTGTCCCCTGATCACCAGACTGATTACACTTAACAAGGCATAAACTCCCTCTCTCCTTCTCTGCCAGGAGTCCAATTTTAAGCTCTAATTGTTTTATAGGCCTTTTACACTCCGGAGAAAGAAAAAAAAAAGAAGAAAAAAAAAAGAAAAATTAGTTGCCATTTACACATGTTGTGTAAGGCACATTTTTCACCCTCCCATCCACACAAATGCCTCTTGGGGACTGCCCAAATGACTAACAACGCAACAGCTTATACACCTCAGTGCTTTCCTAATGATTGCTAGAAGGCTCAGCTTTTCTCTGTCTCAAGTACAAATTGTTTCTTAGAGGTGAGCAGCAAAGGCCCCTTTCCAGGGCAAGAGTTTCTGCTCAGGGTCACCAGCAGCTGGCTGCTGGCACACGGGGCTGGTGACAAGCCAGAGGGCACCCAGCTCTGCTCAGACCTCCTCCTGCAAGGGCTCACCAAGGGCACCTTGTCTTGAGCTAGGGGAAGGCACGCAGTGACTTATTGTGGCTCAGCTAGGACAAGCTGAGTGATTTCTGGCTCTCTAGGAGAGTGGCCCTGAGATTTCACAAACAGCAGCCAGGTTATGCACTGGGCAGTCCTGACATCTTTTGAAAGCATTCTTCTTTTGATGGGTTTTCCTGCTTCCCATTTTCCTCTCTGAAAAAGGAGGACACACAGTGTTAGCTACAGACACGAGGCATCATGGTGTTACTGTCATTTACTATCTTGTTCTAAGCAATACAGCCCAACAGATTTGTTGTTTTCAGGAGGAGATTCACCAAAAGAAAAAGGGCAGTGTAAAAAAATGGGACCTGAGGGAGGGAGGGAAGAAGGTAGAGGAAGCAGGAGCCCACGAGGTCAACTTTCCCAGCATTAAGGACAAGGCTCACTGCCTCTCAAGTTGCCCATGCTCTTTTTTAATAGCAGTATTCTGCTCACAGCCTGTGTCCACTGGTAGCAGGTGGTGTGCAGGTTTCTAAGATAAGTTTTCTGTCTTTTTGTGCATGTACAGCACCTTGTACAGTAGGAGTCTTGCTACCTGAGGAGAGACACTGCTGAAATACAAGAGAATGGGATGTGACCCAATACTAAGAATAAGAACTCGTGTAAGGACTAGATGGACCATAAAAATAAGGAGGTGAGAGATCTCTGCAGGGAGTACAATTAATGGCATTTTCAGAGTACAGAAGTCCATGCTGATGGTCTTCTCTGTCTCATCTGGCTCTTTTCCAGGTCTTTTGGCTGCTAGAGGTGCTTTATTCCACAGTATCTCTTTTGCTTTTTTCCTTTTCCCTCCTTCATTCCCCAAGCTCACTTGGCTGGCCCTAGGGACTTTTAATGCCCTATTTGCAGTCCAGGCAAACGGTCTTTCATAAAATCCCAGCCAGATGTCCAGCTGGTGAACAAATTACATAGCTGAATTGATTTCTGTGGAGCTATAACAATTTATAGCAGCTGAGGCTCTGGTCCTATAAACTGCAGTGAGCTTGGAAGGGAACTGCGAAGGGCTGCATACACCACAGGTTAAGGATGTGTATTGGCGTTTGGGGAACTGGGAAAGGGTTTGGAGGTAAATGTAAAGCAAAGCTGAGGAGCACAAGCAAAGCAAGTGGGCTGCCAAGAGAGGAATACAGGAGCACTGTGGGTTAGGAGCATTGGGAAATGACTGAGCACATCGGGGCATGCTGGCTTGCATTCCTGACACACTAGCTAAAAATATTATGATGGGAAAAGGAAATGCACCAGATGCAGTTCTGTACACATTGGTAAGGAGGGAGTTTTGTAGAGCAACTTGAGAGTTCTTACCGTGGCAAAACAAGTTCCTGAAGGCATAGACGTGGACATAACAAAGCAGGAACAGAGCCTGCAAGCCATGCCGGTGTCGTGTGCCCAGTAAGGGGAGCATCAGGAGGGGTGTTGCAGCAAGACTCTTACTGTTCCATTGTTTATTCTGGTTTTATTAATGTCTTCATTTAAGATGTGAAATAGTTGGATGAGAAAGAGTAGAGAGGGTGTGAGAGTCTGCTTTCAAAGGCAGGCAGTGAGGAAAAATAACAAACTGGGAGCTGGAGAAATTGAAACAACAGGAAGAAATTACCCAAATGAAACATTAAGCTTGGGGAAAAAAAAGTAATTATCTGAGATCAGGGAGGGAGGAGGAAAATAACCCAAACCACAGGTGCTTAATGGGAAAGATAGCTGCGACACTGAAGCACTAAGGGCTGTAATAGAGGGCAAATTGCATATGACTTTGGCAAGACAGCACAAGCCCCTTGCTTGTGTACAGAAGCACTGTGTAGATTATGCAGCAGCAAGCCATGCTCTTCTTTCTCTATGGACGTCACACCTAAACTGTTCTCTGTTCTGGGCATTTCAATACCCAAAGGCTATCGACAGAGCAATATGTATTGATTACCAGAATAGAGACATCTAATCACAAGAAAAGGTGGAAAGAGCAAAGTTTGTACCAGTTCACTAAGCAGTGACTACAAGTAAGTAGGATCATTTCTGATAAGGAGGCAGATATAAAAGAGGGACAGCAAAATTACTGGAAGGAAGAGAAACATAAGGAGGGATAAAGAAATCAATTAATTTAGAAAGTCTCAGAAAACTTTACCAGGAAATGATAGTATGCTACTTGGTATAACAGGTTTCTCCAAGGGAAGGCAGTGCATCCCAGTCACCTGGGTTATTGCAAGGTGCCATAAATCACTAAAAGGGTTTTGTAGGCAGCTCGTAGGGAAATTGACAGTTGCTTTTGCCAGGTTTTCCTGATGTTTTGTGAAGACATTTATCTGTGTTTTTGGAGGGGTGGTTCTTGATGCAGACCATTCACACATTCTTTAGATGCTACCCAGGAGGTGGAATGAGCTTCTTATTGTTAGACATCCTTCAAGGGGCAACTTCCAAACTCCAAACCCAGACTCACCAGGCCTGCCTCTTTCCCATTACTCTTGAACCTGCTGAACAGCTATTGTTTTTCAGGAGCATTACAGTTCCTCAACACATCGATTCGAGGAAGAAAGGCAGGACATCTCATTTTACTTTCAATCGTACAAGATGGCAGAGGGTTAAACTGAAAGCGGAGTGAAAGAGAGAAGACGTTGGCTTTATTCTTCCCTTCATACTCCCAGCTCTCCTCTTCATTTTGCTATTTCAAGAGGCCAGAAGGACAGAAAAGCCTATATATTTCTTCCACTTCAGTTGATATGATCTGTCCCCAAGAGATTCCTCTACTTTGTATTACCACAATTCCCAGGCCTTTCTTCCTCTGAGCTTTCCTTTTCCATTATTCCTCAATTATTGTGTCTGATAAAAAAATCAATTATTCCATTCAGTCTTCCCTAGACAGCTCCAATTTCGAAATGGACATGCCTAACCTGTTACCAGTGTGTGCTAAGACTGCTGCTAAAGAGAAATCTCTAAAACCAACCCAGGAATCTGAAGCCACACACATACACACCCCATTTCATAGGGGATTGCGCATTGTTGTAGCAGGTAGATTCATTTTTCCAAACACAATGGTCTGAACTGTCATGCAGGAAATACAAACTACATTTCCTTTTCTCTAAGTCTCCCCCCATAATCCCCCCTCTTTTTTTTTTTCATAATTGTCTGGAAATTCTGTAGCAATTGGGTGCTCAGTTACAGGCGGAGTGGGGAATTTGGCATTAACTCAGCATGAGCCCTGGAACTCTGGTAGCTCTGATTTGCTGCCAAGAGAAACAAATTAGGACCTGCTAATAGGACTGTGTGTGCAGAACATGATCTAGTAAGCAATAGCATTATCAGAGAAATGGGAGAATCCTCAGGGCCATTTTAAGGATGTGCTGGTGCTTTAGTGGTGGGATCCCATCTTTGATGTTGTCTTTGAAGAACACCTGGGACAACAGCAAACATATCTGAAGGCAGAATTGCAAATAAGTAGCGAATAATTAGTGTATACCTACAAAACACAAAATGTAGCTCCATCTTGACTCTTATAAAGCACTAATAACTGCTTTGATTTAATCTTAGTCTCATTTTGCCCTTCTATAAATGCACAGAAAGCTTGGAGCACCAGAAGCTGTAACATGTGTTGTCCTGCACAGGCTCTGTGGCCCAGAACTATCTTCCCACAAAGTCTGCCCTGCACTCTGTCTCTCCCTGAGGCAAGTGGCTTAACGTGACTCAAATCCTTGAGGCCAGAAGAATATCAGGTCACTCAAGTATTGCAGACGCCTCTTTGCTGTTATCATGGAAACAGAGAAGCAGAGACCTCTGTTTTCCACCCACAAACTGATGACTTATGTCATCCCTCACGTATGAGATCTTAGTTTTGAGCCTGTGTAATTTTGCATGTGTCCTTGCCTGTTGCACACATGGGTATTAACGTTGCCAGTGAGGGCCCATCGAGGTACTGAGAGTCCTGCAAGAGGCCACCTGTTAGAAGATTAACTGCCTCACCTTACTTCGACACTGGTCTGTGAAACTCAGTCCTGTGTACGACACCTGACAATGGCTGTGACAGTCAATGGGCAGTTCTTTCTGCCACTGGGGTTTAAGCATTGTTCATCGCTTATTCATCAGCCTGTTGACCATCCTGGTTGGATCATCCTGGATTGGAGACATCCTGGTTGCACAGGCAGCTGTACTGTCCCCTCTCCGGAGGACAGTGTCCTGCTTTCAGCTGGGACAGAGTTAATTTCTTCCTAGTAACTACTAGAGTGCTGTGTTTTGGATTTAGTATGAGAATAATCTTGATGACACACTTATGTTCTAGTTGCTGCTAAGTAGTGCTTACTCTAAGTAAAAGACTCTTCAATTTCCCATGAGCTGCCAGTGAGGAGCTGCAGAAGAAACTGGGAGGGGGAGCATGGCCAGGACAGCTGATCCCAACTGGCCAAAGGGATATTCCATACCGCAGAACATGGTACTCAGTAGATTAACGGGCGAGTTGGCCAAAAGGGGCTGATCACTCCTCAGGGACAGTCTGGGCATCAGTCAGCAGGCGGTGAAAAATTGGGTTGAGCATCACTTGTTTCTCTCAGGTTTTTCTCCTCTCTCTCTCTCTCTCTCCCCTTTACATTACAATTATTATTGGTATTATTAGTATTTGTTCGTAGTATTATTATTTTTCCCCCAGTTATTAAACTGTTCTTATCTCAACCACTATGTTTATCTTTTCTTTCCAATTCTCCTCCCTGCCTGGGAAGGGGTGAGCGAATTGCTGCATGGTGCCAGCTGGGGTTAAATCACTATACCAGCTGTGTTTCAGGAGCAATGTCACTTGCCAGGCAGCACAAACAAAACCATCTCAAGGTAGCAGGTATGATATTTCTTAGGTTGGCTGGGAAACCTTGGTCCCTGGAGGCACTGGTGGGGGTTTGCTGGTGTTAGCTGGAATGCAGATGGAATGCAAGACTGGAAACTTAGCAGAAGGCTCAGGGACAAACATTTGGATTACAAAATTAATCACTTCAAGTTTCCAGGGAGAAAGACTTGAAAGAGCCCCACCTACCCACCGCTTTTTATCGGGGGCGTGAGTTTCACAAATCAGCAATCATTTGCAACCATAACCTGCAGGGAATATTTCCTTCAGATACAGCCATCCATAAAGATTTTGCATTAAGAGACATGGATATTTGCAAGCACCATCTAATTCTGAGAGCTGTCAAAACACCAGCAGCAGATGCATTTAGTCAGAAAACTAAACTTTCCCACAGCTGCCCAACATCTCCAACTGTTGCACTGGATTTCCCTAAAGATATGATTCAAACTGTGCAGCCATAGCCCTGACCTTGTAGATTTTCTACATCCTCTCATACTGGCCTTTAAGTAGAAACATATATTTTTATGAAGAAAAACATTTTACAGAGCTTAAGAGGACAAGCTGCACTTGAGCTGCCCCACAGAAGGAGACATCATTACAACCACATCATCAACAGACCATGGTGGTAACTCAGCAGCCAGGGCTGTGCACTGTGCTAATGCTGCACACTGTACAAAGCCAGCCTCTTAGCCTCGTTCCTCTGGCCATGTCTTACTGCTGCCCTGGTGATTCTCCCTTACTTAGTTGTGTCTGTGCCCTTCAGGTCCTCAAGAGACAGCTATTGCAAGCAGCAGAAACCTGGGAGAGAGAAGGAAGACCAACAGACCTGGAGAGACTGAATTCTGAAATGAAAAAGAAATCAGTTCCCTCTTGGATGAATATTGCAAGGGGAGTGTGGAAGGGGGAAAACAAAAGTGATCTGCAAAAGGTACACAAAGGGAGGAAAACCCATAAAACAGTGAAACTGAAGGAGGCTCGGCAGTGACAGATCATAAATTCATAGGCAAGCAGGCCATGAATTATGGTGAGGACAGAAGGCTGGAGGAACCTTGCCTCCACAGCCGGGCTGTGGCTGTTGCAGAGGCAAGGAGCTGCTGCTATTAAATGCAAGCTCATCCTCTCCTCCTGCAGCCTCCCTTTCTGGTGCCAGCAAGTGGGACTGGGCTGAGCCCTAGTGCTGGGACAGGCTCTGGTGAAAACCATCTGCAGCAGCAGTGGGAAAGGCAGTTTTGCTCTTTCCATGGAAATCTGCTGCAGCTGTACAGAGGAGACCTCTTGGAGCACTGGCTAGCTCAGGAGGATGAAGGCAGCTGCCTGGTTTGCAAAAGCTGGAACTGATGACCAACAGTTTACAGCTCCTGCAGCAGTAAATCCCTTTCTTCCTGTCCCTGAGGTGCTCCAGGAGGTAAAAGCCCTTTCCAGCCAGGCAGCACCCAGAGCTGAGGGGTTATATTCTACTTTCGGCATCCAACAGACAGAAACATGCCCAAAGTGAACAGAGTTCAGAGGGGAGCAGTAAAACATGATGAAAGGGTCAGAAGAGTTGATATACAAGGGAAAAATAAAAGAGCATATGTTTAGCTTAGCTCAGCAGTGACTGTGGGGAGATCACCAGACAGCTGAGAAAGGAACACAGTCCTGTGTTGAGGGACGCAGTCAACAAAAAGGGATCTGAGGGTGGAGAGGGAAGTGGCACTGCTTCTTGACCAAGAGGCTTTCGTTAGTGGTAGCAGACTGAGAATAACCCGGACTGAGAATCTCCAGTAGCGATGGCTACAAAGAGAAGGCAACCACTGCCTAACAGAGATGTGCTGCTGTCATCCCCATGGGGTGTGGGCAGGCTGCCCCTCTTCCCTGCCCCTACCACCTCTAAACAAGGATGCCACTTCCCAACAGATGAAGAAGGTCATTCCTTCTCTGAAGTGACGCTACGCACAATTCCTATAAAGACACTCACTTCGCCAGAACTGAGATTCATCCTGCCTGACAAAAGCAGTTACATAATACTGCAGCAGTAAAACGCATCTCTCTTCAGACCGTGCCAGTACTAGCAACCTTCGCCCTGGTTGTCATCCCACTGCAGAAATGTTTTGTTTGAGGCTTCTGGACTCCAGAGGAAATTGCCCGGAACATGTTTCTGGAGGAGTATCCTGGCTTTGCTAGCCCCAGCGCAAGGTGTTACAGCTGATGCTGTGTGTCCACCACTCTGCCCTTAGCATATGATAAAGTAGTTTGCCCAGATGAAAGAACAACAATACAAAAGTTGTTCCATGGATTTGCTTACCCTGCTACATATTCATCTGTTGTATATTCCAGAGGACATGGAGATATATCGCACCTTTTCCCAGTCCCCGCTATTTCTGGACCTGCTTACTGGCAATGAAAAGCAATTCAGAGTGCATATACTGCTCATTTCAACTTGCTGCTTGTTGGCAAGAATGAGCAAGCAAGCAGGCAAAAGCATGATGGATTCCACTTTATACAGGTGCTTCTCCATGAGCTGATGCCCAGTGGAATGTGGAAATAACTTTCGTGACACTTCCCCCCTCCTCTGCTTGACAGTGTTCCCAGATTTCAGTCCAGCTGAACAGCAAACAAAAACAAAACAGCAGGAGAGAGTTGGGACACTCACTTTGTGTGTGCTTTCTAGTCACATCAAAGCTCTCATAGAACAGCAGAGATATTTGTGATTTTGCCCATTGACTTATATATCCTCTCTCCTTTTGAAAAAATGTATGGTTGTTTGAGAACACTGAGCTGGAAACAGGGGATTATGGATACTGGGGCCAATATGTAACAGGTAGAGCCCAGGTTATCCCTCACCCACAGCAGGCACCCAGCCTCCTGCTCTGATTTGTGCCACTGCAGATATCCAGTTTTGGATAAGGGAGGACCTTTTGGCAGATCCCTCCAGTTGTATACAAAGACATATCAATAACGTATCAGTTGTATGACACCAAAAGCCAGTTTGCGTCTCCAAACCCAGCCCATGCAACTCCCTGTCCCCCAGCAAACACTGGTCAAACCATGTTTCAGTCTGATTTGGAGCTTAGGAAGAGCGCTGCAAGGAGAGGAAGCCCTCAGCCAGCGCCTCCCTGAGTCAGGGAACCTGAGCAGTTCTGTGTGGAGCAGAGAGCAGGGAGAGAGGATGGGCTACACAACACTGTGGGCAGCAGTGCCTTCCCTGTTGCCTGGCAGGGATCTCACAGTGTCCAAAGGAAAGTCAGCGAGGGGACCCACAGCCTTCACCCTGCAGTGTCTGCACCAAATAACTGATCCCCAGGCATGAGAAAACTGAGCAGCACCGGAGTCCCAAGGGAACCGAAAGGTGAGCAAGCCTTTGGTGAGTTCCCTTTCCTCCTCCAGGCTGGCATCTCCCCAAGGAAGAGCTGAATCACTTTGCCAGAGAGCTTATATTTCCCTTCTTGTACTGCTCCTACTCACTGGGAGCAAAAAGTTGGTCTAAACAGGGAAAAGAGGGATCCCACAGCACCAGCCAGGCAGAGGGGAAAGCTGCTTCCTGAAGCCAGGCAGAAGATCAGGAATTTGCTCTTTCATTTCTAGTAGAAGAGGAGCATCTGTCTTCCCACCTGTTCCTCTTAAGCATAACTCCTGGATTTCAGCTTCTGAAGCTGTTAGCTTGCTGTTAGTTAAAATGCATTCCCATCACAACTGAACATAATACCCAGCACTTTAAGTCAGCACTGGTTTAAGGAAGTAATTTTAACCACATTATTTTATACCTGGAAAGAAAGCAGTCTGCTTCTAAAACATACATTTCCTTGGAAGAAAGGCTTTGATAAGGGAAATTAAACTGAGGCAAACTCCCAGAGATTGCTGCACTGAGGGGTCAGACAAGTTTTCATCACCTGTGATTCTTTCTTCATTAATTTTTTTGTAATTTTTATGTGTCAGTTACTGGTAAAACAGCATCATGTGTTCAAACAAAGTCACGTCTTGCCAGCCTGTCTTTGCATCCTATTAGATCCAGCAGTCATCATGCTAAATTTGTGCCTTCCTGTTTATTTCCACTGCACCAGATTGCAAGGAGCTGTTGACTGTGTGTTCTTATAAATAATGATAGCATTTTGCATTTATATAACCTTCCATCTGTGGATCAAAGAACTCCACAAAGCAAGGTTTGATGTTCACGTTTTATTATCATCTTCACTTCTTACATGGGGAAAAGAGGAAGCACAGGGTGGAGAGCTCCCATTCAGAAGCCTAGTCATTGACTAGGGAAGAGATCCTTTTCAGTCCCAATTTTATAAGCCCAGGATGATTTTCAAGACCCTAAGGCCGCACCTGAAATTAAGGGGAAGGTGTAGGTACTCAGGACCCTCTTGACTCCAACCTTACTAAAAGCCCAACATATTGATGCCTGTGTGGGTTATCCTACCTGAAGAAGAAAAGGGAGAGTCTAAATTCCTTCATTGGGCAGATACTGGGTCATCTCCAGCAAAGCAGGAGCAAGACAAATGTGCTAGCCAGGATGCTGGCCATAGTGGACATACCATCTCTCAGAGGGGCTTGGTGAGGTGGAAAACTGCTTAATTTTAGTCCACTCAGGGCATGAACCCTCAGAGAACAGAGCAAAGCAGCCAGGACAGAGCCTCATTAAGTGGCTTTACTCCAGGAAGACTTTCAGTCAGAGCAAGCAGTGTAGGAGTCTCTAGAGAATTAGTTGCTGGAAGTCAAATACCGAGAACAAGAACAGACAGACACAGCAAAAACAATGCTCCTCAAGGCCAGGCTTGGTGTGGCCACTCAGTCAAGTTCATGTAACGTTTCTGGCTGTCACTTCTGTCCCTGCACGCACAAAATAACTTCTGAGTCAGCAATCACCCCTTATTCCAATGGCCTTTCATCACTGCCTAGTTGTTTTCCTCCCTCCAGTACATGCAGCTTAAAGTTGCTATGTCAGGATACAGCATCTCAAGTGCCTGGAAGCTGCTCAAGGTGCTATTTTTGTGGTGTCAGTTTATTTTTACATGTCCTAATGCACAAGGAAGGTCCAGGCTGGGTGAGGAGGGGAGTGGAGATGTCCTGCAAAATATCAGCAGTGGGTTTTAAGTCTCTGACTGGAATTTCAAGGAGAAAGGAGCAAAGCAGTTGGCAGGGGAACCTACTTTTAGTCTAAGTACTTGCTTTCATGCTGGTTTCTTTAAGTCCTCTATAAAAAAAGTCTTGTGATGCTCTCTCTCCTTAAGTTATTTAGACATCAGTATTCCCTTTGAAATCACTACAGCACAGTGATTTTGAGCAGCTCTTCCATTATCTACTGGTTGGAGACACATGCCAAACAAATACTCTGTATCCCCTGATGCATCCTTACCGGTCAAACAACCACGACTTTAGGCAGCTTGAAAGGGACTCTGCATTTAGTATTGTTTCCTCCTTTTTGCCTTCTTACCACCTGGACCCTGAGCAGCCCCACTCTCGTACGCATGCACACTGAGGCATAGACTTTGTCTTCATGGCATGGGGTTACCTCAAACAAGTCAGAGTTTAAATATGGCTGAGGGGGATGCAGAAATAAGGAGCTTGCAGGCAGCTAATTTGTGCATAGGAGCTCTATGCAACATCCTTAAATAAGAAGAATGGCACTTCAGGGCAATGGATGTATTAAGTCAAGAATATACTTTTAACTTGTTTTCCCAGAATATGTAAAATCTCGTGGTGTGTTACATATGTGCCAGCACACTGATCCACATTGTCTTCATATGACCTATCATCCTGTACTGCATAGGTGGAATGCCAAATCCCATGTGCCCCTAAGCCAGTCAACCCTGGTTTTAAGGGACATTCCCAGTTATTAATTTTTCAGAAAATTCTGGTCCAAAATTTTGAAAGTTTTATGTATTTTCTAAAAATCTTGCTGCTCAGTGAAAACCAGTCATTAACCCTCTTCTGCCCCACTAAGCCAAAATACATTTGTGACTGTGTTCTTGTATTCTCCACTTGATAAACAGTCGTAGTTTTGTGTTCTTTTATAAAGGTATTGAAATACTATTCCTCTAAAACAGAGGAAGTTTACTTTCTGTGACTTGTCTGGACGTTGCTAGGGTGCACCATTAAACACACATGCAGGGCCCTTTACGTGTCTCTGCAGCACTCTATTGCTTTCACCTTTCTGACACCTCTCACACCAGTCATCTCCAAGAGCACACTGGAAGTCCAGGAAAGGGCTAAGGATATCATGTAAGCACAGAGCAAGCTTATTCTCTCTCCTCCCCTCCAAACATTTCCCCAAAATGCTTCAATTCCACCTGAGAGAGATGCAAAAGCAGCAGTGACAGAGCACACACAGCTAGCCCATGTGACAGACCTCAGCATTCTCTGGCATCACAAATCCTTCTTATTAACCATTTGTTATTGATTTTGTTTTTATTAATGGAAACCTTGGGTGGAGAAAGGCAGGTGTTAGGTACCATAATAAACAAAAAGGACAAGAAGAACCCTGAAGGCAGTAGCTACACTGCTCATCCAGAGTGGTCATGGGTTTGGCCAGAAGCCACATATTCAGGGGGACCTCATAAGTGACAGCAGATGTCTGTGCAGGCTGCCCTTCCTTCTACTTCCATGCACCACCATCAGTCCCAGGACATACTCGCTCTGCTTGGAAAACCCCCCTGTCCTAACTCAAGGCAGCAACGAAGAAAATACGCAATGAAGGCTGGGCACCTCCACACCTCTCTCGGTCAGTAGCCTGAGGTACCAGCACCAGGCATCAAACCCTCAGCAGCTCAGCCCCTGATCAGACACACCTCGATGAAGGTGACAAAACCGTCATGGAGAACAACAGAGAAAAGGCACTCACATGGGAAGAGGGACAGAGAGAGGAGAGCTGGCAGGCAGCTCCCTGAGGACAGGGGGATTCTGTAAGTCTCAACAGCACCAGTCAAGAACAGTAGATTTTAATCTTCGCTGTAATTAACTTTATCCAAACGAGCAGCGAGCTGACCGGCTTTCTTTGGGAGTCTTCTGGCAATTTAATGTGTCTTTAAAATGACTTGGCACTCCTAGAGGAAGAGGAGAGGGAGCAGAAGATTGATGCAGTGCCAAGCATTTACTCCCACTAATGAAAAGGGATTGCCAAGGCTGTTTGATTATATATTGTACACTATTCACTAGGTGCTACTCAAATGGGAGCACTGCCGTAACCACGGTGTTCTCAAAACTGTCAGCAGAATAACCTACTTTGCAACACGTGTGTGGAGTGGAGTGCAAAGCAAATGGCACAGGTATTTCAAATTACATCTGCAGCACGTTAAAAGGTAATGCAGCATGAAATCAGTCTCACTCACACTGAAGCAATGGAAATGACAGTCCGTACGTTCCTGGGCAGGTTTTGGCTCTGAGGTTTGCGTGCTGCCCTGACCAGCCGTGCATGTTGGCACAAGGGGCTGGTGCAGCAAAGGTCTCTGTTCATACATCTCTTTTGCTTGAGATGGGGATGTGACTCAGTAAATTATTTGCTGTGACTGCCTTGGCCATCTCAGAGGTCATGTCAGAGCTTGGGGTGGAGCTGGGAAATCTGTGACAGGGTGAGAACACTTGGCCGTAGGTATATGAGTTAAATATTTCTTGGCAGTTGGCACTTCATGTTGACTGGCTCCACACCGTATTTAAGACCCAAAAATAATTTCTTAGAGGTCTTAACCCTTCCCTAGGAGTGGCATGGGAACTTTGATAAAATTTAGACCACCCAAATGTGATAAATTCTCTGAAGTTATTTATAAAAACTGCTTTTCTTTCTGCACTTGTTTCTTTACTGCTTTAGCAGACTTCATGGGAAAAAAGGCACAGTGAATACCTGGGGACCTGCATGTTTATTAATGCTGGGAGTTATGCATAGGACCAACAGGCCAGGATTAGTTTTCTACATCTTTCAGCTTTGTAGCTGCTACCAGCATGTTGTCACAAGGTTTCCCATCTCAAGAGTGACACAGGTGGAGCAGAACAGGCAGTTTGGGAGGAGCAGGCGTGAGATGGCCAAGAAGAACTAAGCACCAGTTTCTTGGTGTGCAATAACATCCTTTCAAGATAGTTAAGATTGTTTTTTAACACTCTTGTAACAGCCTTAGAGCTGAAGGATCCATTTCTGTCCATTACTGTCTGGTGCATTTCTCCTCTGGAGAATTTCCTAATACGTAATCTAAACGTTCCCTGGCACAACTTGAGGCCATTTCCTTTTGTCCTGTCACTTGTCAACTGGGAGAAAAGACTGACTGGCTACAATCTCCTTTCAGGTAATTGTAGAGAGTTAAAAGATTCCCCCTTGAGCCTCTTCTCCAGGCTAAACCAACGCAGCTCCCTCAGCTGCTCCTTGGAAGTCTTGTGCTCAAGACCCTTCACCAGTTTCACTGCTCTTCTTCGGACACACTCCCTATGCCAAGTCCATGGAGCAGCCTGGTGCTGCCCAATGCTCTGCCCAGCACTCAGAGAAAGGCAGCTGTGTGCTAAGTGCCCCTGGGGAGAGGTCTGTGAAACAGCCCACATCCCAAACCATGCCCAGAAATCCCATAAGCAATCATAAGCTGGCACAGGCCAGCAGTGTGCCTGAGAAGGCTCCAACAGGACAGCAAATAATGGCCAACATCCAGGAGTGTTTCTGGGCACTGTTTGGTTCACTGCTGTAAGTGTAGCTACTATGTCCCATCCTGCTAAAACTGTATTTCATCATAAATATCTTTAATGGTTATTCCACCTTCTCCCAAAGGTTTAGCAATAAACAAGCTGATTCAGCACCTTCTATGAGGACTGCTAGACCTGCAAGGATTAACACTTAGAAAATGTAATGGTGTGTGGCTGAGATTAAATACTACATTGATCAAAGACACAAGAGAACCCAGAAGTGAGGATGAGAGAGAAACTATGAGGACATTAAACTTGCTGTGTGCTGGGCGTTACTGGGCATCAATCCTGATATGGTTGGGGTGGAGGAGGGGAGATGTTCATTCCCGTGTTTCAATGCAAATTGCCCAACAGCAGAAGTGATGCCAAGCTCCTTCCTGCCAGCTGCCTGTAACAGGACTCTCAACACCTGCACTGGGCTGCTTCAGTTACTTGGAGAGGGTTTCTATGATGCTCAAATTGCTTAAATCTGGAAAAACTTCCTTTGTAGCTAGTGGGATCTTTAGGGCTTCAAGTTAAAAAGGGGAGTATTCATTCCTTTGGATGGACCAACACACCACTCACTCTCCCTAAATCCACATTCCTCATTCCTTAATGCAAGTGTCCAAGGGACACGAGTGCTCATCTGCACCAAGAGCTTCATGGTGGGAAGGCAGGCCTCTTTATAGCTCAGTAACATCGTATTTAGCAGCAAGCTCTGCTGAGTTCAGGGGCTTTATCCCAGGGTAAATCACTAATTAAAAGCAACATGAATATAGGGAAAACTGGCCCCGTTGCTCCATTCCATTTTACAGTTTATTAACTCAGCTTTGTTTTGTAGTCAAATCTAAGGCTTAACTCTTTTTGTTTGTTTGCTTTTGGGTGGGTTTTGTTTTTTTCTTAAACATAGAGCATTTATTGAAAAATTATTGACTGAACATAACCTTGTGCTCCTGTAAGAATCTGATAACAAGATGAATGCCTGGACTGCTTTGCAATGGACAGATCAATATTACAATATGAAAATGAGAAAATGATTTAGGATTAGAGGTGGCATGCTTGGTTCTGATCTCACACAGGATGTAAATCAGGCATTATGCCACTAGAGTCAATGCCAGTGCCCTGGGGTAAATCTATTAACACAATCCTGAATCAAACCAAATAATTTTCAGGATCGTAGAAAGTGAGGAATGATGGTTAAGTGGAACAAAATAGCAAATGAAATAATGTATGGGTCGATTACACACTGTTGAAAGAAAAAGTCCAGCTTCTACTTGCTTAAAATGGAGATGCTCTGGATTTTTGCTTCAAGAAGAGGAGGAGAGGGTGATGGAATGGATTTGTGCATTTATTCCTCAAATGAGCTGAAGTACACCATCACCACCATAAGTGCATGAAAACCAACCAATGTTCCATGGCAAAAAAAGCATAAATTCTGTTTATGTAGAAATCTTCCAATTTAGCCCAGCGGTAGGAAGAGCAGGTAGCAAAGTCTAGCTAGCCTAAAGGAGTACTTGTGGTGCAACCTGTCTTTGGCCTGAGAGGCTAACCCATACCTGGCAGATCATCTTGGGCAGCAGCTTCTCTTGTTTCTAAATCTCTCTCTCTCTCTAGTGGCCTTAATTGTTACTTCCAGAAGGAAAAGGTTGGTGACTCCTCAGCATTACCCAAGACCTGCAAATGTACCATCCACTGTGGCACTCAGTAACACACTCCCTTGATTTCCAAAGTACTAGACCAGTCCATTCTGCTTACAGTATGACTGTTTTTTAATCTCTCTCACACCAGATTAAAAATCTGGTAAAACCCAGTATCACTACCCTCCCTTGCCTATTATCATTTTACCTTCAACATACAACACACACACACACTAGTGCTGCTGCATCTTGAAGCCTGTCTGTGAAGTCAATCCCCTTCCTTCTGTAGACAAGCAAGAGCCATGCCAGGATTAAACTGTTCATTTAAGAGCAATCAAGTTTACACGTGTTGTGTTTTCTTTTGTTTTACTAAAGGAAACACATGAGTGAGTGATTAAAGCAGACACTTGGGTTGCTGCAATTCATTGAGATTGCTGTTGTTTGCTTTGATGAGATTCCAGTCTGCAGCAAATTTCCTCCCCATGATTAGCTTGGTGTGGAATACACAATGCTTGCTCCCCTGGAATAGGACCTGGGGAGAGCAAAGGCAGCATGTTTATGCACTGATGTGCTTGGTTATTTATTGCAGTATCATCGCTGTGGGATAGCACAGGTTAACAGAGGGGTTGCAGCTAATCCATGCAGGAGCTCCTACCCTGTCCTTCATTAGGCATTACAGAATGATCCCTAGCAGGGAAACAATGTTGGTCTTACCATAACAGATCCCTGCTCTGCACCCCACCAACAGCCTGTGGCAACTTTTAATGCTCTTTGATAGCCACAGACTCTCATTGGGGAAAATCTACAAGGGATTAACTGGGATAATATCTGACTGCCCACTATGCTTCTCCCCCTCAGTCAGTGTTTTTTGTCTGCTGCTACAGTTTCATAATCATGCAGAGCTTTTGCTGCGGAGGGAAGGGGGACCCAGGGAGAAAGCCACAGCCCAGGTGAGAGAGAGGACATAGCCTTCCTCTCTGTGTCCCTGTACCTGCAGACTCGGGTGGCATCTCTTTCCCATCCAATCACTGCTTCCCCATTATCTCAGCACAACAACACAATCTCGCCTCTTGACAAGAGATCAGCATGACTGGTTGTGCTTGTGCTGCAGCATTAGAGATGGACTCAAATTGTCTTGAATGCAGCAAGCTCATGACTTGCATGCTTTTCTGCCTGTGCCACAGGCTGCTTACACAGCTGGTGCTCCAGCTGTGTCCGCAGCACATCTGGAGGAGCACCCCCAGGTCACTGCTGCACGCAGATTCACTGCTCACACAGCCTGCAAGCACAGCCCAGCACAAAGCTGGAAGATGCCGGAGCTCAGACACCTTCCCTGCCATGCTGTGCAGTAGTGTTAGGGGGAAGCCACACAGAGAGATCAGCAGAGTTCCTGGAGCCACACGTGAGGGGGCTTACAGGCTATGGAAAAGGTGCTTGAAGAGGCCCTAAGCATGCCCAATGCATCCCTCCTGCAGCAAACGTCCTGCCACAGGGTCTGCACTGCACCTGGGCCGTCTATGGGTCCATGGCAAGCAGGAGCAGATATTAACAGTTATAACTCAGATATTTATGGCTAAAAGAAATTAAAAATAATAATAATTAAAAAAATATGCCAGGGTTAACAGGATAACAAAAGCTTTGCCAACACTAATCCACTGCAGAACAGGCATGCCAAAATGCCAAGGGATTTCATGGACTTTGTTCTTAGATAGAGAAAGAAGTCTTGATTCAGCATCTTGAATAGCACTGCAATCACCTTCACCCCTTTTTACACTTCCTAGGACTGTTGCCACTGCGCCTTCATCAGCCCAGCAGGAAACCCAACCAAACCTATGGCACATGGGGATACCCAAGCCCGGAATGGGATTTGGTCTGCTCTTGGCATCAGGGCAGCTGCACTACCATAGGCTGCTTTTCCTCCCACTCTGTTCCTCTGGAGGTAACTCCCATACATCTGGACCTCTTCTGCTTTCGGAACAGATCCAATGGGCACTGTCTCTTGCTGCCTTCACCAGCCATGCCTGGAGTCCCCCAGGGATGGAGGCTGACCACTTACCACAGCTGTCAGCACACCCTGCAGAGGAGGGCTGGGCCCCCATGAAGCAGAAAGCCATCCAGGGCTTGACTGCATGCTTCCCCTGTTTGCTACTTGTCATCTGTTTCTCAGTGAAATCTTAGACTGGGTTTTGCATGAGCAAATTTTTGGCTCACTTCCTCACCACTTTGTTGCTTTTACTTCTATTTGATCACACTCAGCATCCTCTTCATCCTTCCTTCTAGAGCTTTTCCTCTTATCAGCTTTCATAGACCAAGTTAGTCCTATTGCCTCCTCCAAGCACGTGTGTGTGTGTGTGTGTGTGTGTGTGTGTGTGTGTCTTTATTTCACCTTTGTGGCAAACACTGCCTACCACATGCCTGCTCTGCTGATGTATCTTTTTGCCCACCACAAAAAGAGCTGCCAACACAAGCTTGTGGGTCTCTAGAAGCTCTGGCAGTGGAAGTCACACCAACCCTCAGCATCCCAGAAACCCCTTGCTCTCTTGGGAGCGCTGGATACTTGGAGCGTGTCAGAGCAGTTTTCTGGCTATCCAGTGGTTTTCTGGAGTCAGGTATTCTCTTCCTTGTGTCCTGTGCTGAGCAGAGCCTGGACCCCTGGCCTTGTGGAGCCGCTTTATCTGCAAGGAGCCCCCAGTTTTGCTGTCCTGGTGAGAGGAGCTTGTAGCCCATCTCTGTTTCACACGCAGGGCACTTCAGAGCAAATACTCTGCCCTGGCAACAGCAATTTGCCCCGCCTGCTGTGTGCCAACACAGATTGCCTTGTGTCCCGAGGGGGGCTTCAGAAGAGCTTTATTCCTGGCAAACAAGGCAGGAGAGATAAGGAAGGAAGGGAAACATTCCCTTTGGAAAGCAGTTTCATAACCCCTCATAGTCAACTGTTGTCTTCATGACAGACAGCACATAACGTGGAGTGGGCTGTAAGAGGTTGATCCCATGTTACAGTCTGTCCTTTCCTCTGATGCACCATCTTCTCTACCCCTCTCCCACCTTTTTCCCTAGCCCCAGCCTGGGGAGCAGCATGCAGGAGGGACTCTGCAAACACATGCTGCTTTGGTCACCTCACATGGATGGGCACTGCCACCAGGCCACCCCACACAGCAGCACCTAGGGAGTCTGAGTGTCCTGATCCACATTTCCTTGCATGGAACCCCTGGCATCCATCTTCCCAGGGCTTCTGTGAGGCCAAGGAGTGCAGGGTCAGGAGCTGCACAGGTGTGTGGCAGGTCCTGGAGAGAGGGAGGTGAGCTTTTCTGACACACAGAAAGCAAATGGGGAGCCAAGGATGCTGGGATGCATCTGTGCTCTCCTGAGTAAGCAAACCCTCCTCAGGAGTCAGGGTCAGGGAAAGGAGTACCCTTTGCTATCTGCATTTAGTTTTGGCTCCTTCAGAGAGAAAGCCAAGCTAGACTGGGCTCAGACTAGTGTTGATGTCTCAGAAATTTGGTAAAAGTTTAGCATTGAAAAGACTCTTCCATAAAAAATATTAACCATCACAGGGTTTGGGGTCTGCTCATCTTCAGAACTAATTTGCTCACAAGTCCTGGCCTTCAGAAAACTCTGCTGGATTCTCCAATCATATTGGATATAACGAAGGGGAGAAAAAGGAACCATAATACTGTCAATCATTCTCACTCTTAGATCTATTAGGCTTTTTTTTTTTCCTATCTTTGTAATTACAGTATTGTATAAAGTGTAAGATAACGTTCAATCACTGTAAAATAAGATTTAATTATGTCATGATGAGATTCATTAGTTAATATTTGTATAGCACACTGAACATGGAAAGTGGTTAGCAAGCCCTAAGTATTAATCTTGCTGTTTCAGAAAACAAGGGAATTTGCTTTGGGGGAGCAGAAAAAGCACAGTAAACACATTCATTTGGGGTGTACCTTCAGCTGGAATAAATCAGTGGCTGGACCACATGCACCTTTGGCAGGACCCTCCTCCTTGGACAAAGTTTCATCCACAAGGCCTTCAGTGATGAGTCTCTGATGAAGCCACTACAGGAGCACTACAGGTCCCTTTTTTCCTGGACTGTTCCCCACTTTCAGCAGGGGCTGCTCTGCTGGTAGCAGCTATTACTTTTTCAGTGACTACAGCACCATGTAGAATAAAACCAACACTAGCAAAGTATTGCAAGCCACCAATTCTGGTGCATCAGCAACTTTCTTCCCTGGGGACTCTGACACATACAGAGTGGGAAGAACAAGGGGTATTTTGCTCTACTATTATGAACCAGATCATGATGGCTCCAGCAGCAGTATCTTTCAACATGGCAAGTGGGAGGTCTGTCACTTCTGTGCTTCAACAGACGGTTTGTGGAGAAGCACAAAAGATGGTGTGGAGACAGGCACCTCTTTTGTGCAGCCTCCAGCATTGACTTCTCTGTGTGGCCCCTAAGAAGGAATGAATCCACCAAGGACCATACTATGAAAATGCAAAAAGAATGGGGAAAAATAAATTTTTGGAAAGGGGTATGTTAATATGTACTAATGAGTGTTTCCTAACGTACAAACTGAAGGGGCTAACCTAAGGTTTGCTTTGACTTACAGGAGCATTTAGAGAAAAGAAAAAAGCACTAATCAAAAATACTACCCGGCAGTGTCACTATTAGCTGGCTAGCCTTATCCCAACCCATCACCTCTCTGTTGTTTGAAACAGCACAGTGTATCAGCTCTGAGAAGAAGCCCAGAGGCTGCAATCTCCTAAAACTGGCTGCCCTGACCTCCTGGCTTAGCTTCAGTGCCTGGGAGACCGGGACGTTGCGGCGACAGGACCAGCTCAGTCTCCCAAAAGGCTCTCTTGAAAGAGCTGCCCAAAAGGCAACAGCCCTTAAGGCAGTAAAAGCAGTGAGGTTGTCCCTGTACAGCACAGGGTAACCCAATAAATTCCTACTTGCTTGAGTGCTAAGGTTCATGATTGAGACTGCATAGTTTGTCCCCCTAACTCACACTTGTTCCTTGCAATTCCAAGACAAGTACTATTAAGGGCATTCATTTATTTTCATCATCCCATCTTCTCTCAAGCATGCAGTGATATCCTCTTGCCAGAAACCCGTTGTTTAACTCTCAGCATCCACTCCTCCCCTTTAGTGGGTTGCACGGGAGGGTTTACAGAGCTGTCACACTGCAGTATCCATACCTGTGTACACCCAGATGTTCCACATTCTCCAAACTAATCCCATCCTTTCGAGATTCACTTATGCCCCCTTTAGGCACCAGCTCTCCATGCTCAGGCGCAGAGAGGCGATGGGGAGAAGCCGTGGGTACGGTGAGTGCCACGCAGCCAGCGCTGGGCACAGGAACAGCCCTGGGAGCCCCTCTGTGTAAGGCAGCTCACGAGGAGACCGCACACCCAAGTATTTATTGCTGCTGGAGCCCTTCGGTTAAGTGGCAACAGTGGGGAGAGTAAACACAGCGGTAAAGCACCAGCTTCCCACGCAGGAACGCCTCCATCTACGAGAAAATCTGCCCTCTCTGCCTGTGAAGAAACTCCCGCTGCCCCCTTCCTTCACACGTCCAGAGAAGCAAGAAGCCTCTGTCGTTCTCAGGCATCCTGGAGGAGGAAATCCTCGCGGCACGCAGGCTCAGCGGCACCGGCGAGTCCCCCCTGCGTGCGACAGGCCCCCGTCACTCACGGGGGATGTGACAGCACGTGGCCACATCCTCGGCCCCTGGATCAGTCTCCCTTGCACCACCAGAGGCGGCGTTCACCCCCCAGCTCACACCCTTCTTCTCAGAATGGCTGGGGGTCACGGGGGCATCGCATCTCCGCAGCTCTTCCCATGGCTGTGCCGGCTCTTCTGCAGCCAAGCTGCCTGATCATCGGACAGAAGCTCATTTCCCCCACAGTTTTGAGCTTGCAGCAAAATAGGGCCTAAGGAGGTACCAGGAAAACACAGCAGGCCAGAAATGCCACAGGTAGTCCCTAAAAATGAGAAGCTAGGGCTGGTTGCTTTTATATTTTTAAGGCACTTAAAGAAATAGCTGTATTTTTCACAACTACTGAGCTCAGCAGGAACTCTGCAGAACTGTATTCCTTATTATGGAGCTGTTTCAGTCTAGTATTTAGCCTCAATTTAAGTTGTAATTTCTCCTTTTTTTTTTTTTAATTCAATAGCAAGTCATAAAACAATGCATCATCAAAAGGATGGCACACCCTCTCCAGTGGTGCCTTTCACCAAGTCTGAAGCTGGGCTGCTAGTGCAAATGTTCCTAAAGAGAAAGTAAACCAGGATACCCAGGATTTTCTCGTCTTTTAGTTAGCTTATCATGTCAGCTTACTGAGCAAACACTTCCATCTAGTGGCTTGCTCCACACATGCTGGGATGATGGATGTCCTTGGGAGTAACAGGTGATCAGAACTTTCTGCAGAGGAAAAACGATAATCTTACGGAATAATCAGATTATTTCTCACAGGTGAGAGGGGCTGGATTGTGTCGAGCCGCTTACCTTTCCCCTCTGAAGCACAGGGCTGATTATCATGTAATGCTGTGCAGCTGCTACGAGTAGCATGCGCGTTGTAGGAGTAATCAGTAGTAAATTACTTCTGAGACAATACTTGGTTGCGTGTAAATGATTACTTTGGGTAGTCATTTGGAATAGATGAGTTTTGCAAAGTTCAAACAATCCTAGTGGGAGATTCCGCTCTCCTTAAGGGGACAAACTGCACTGCTGAACAGCCAGCACAGAGGAGTGCATGCACACAGGTTCATCCAAGTGCTGCTCCCACTCTGCTTCTGGCCCTTGTGCTCTCTGGGATAAATTGCTTAAACTACTCACTTACTTCCTCTACCTGAACCATGCAGACAATATTCTCTGGGGGGTTTGTGAGCTATCTACCATGTACAGAACTCCCTTTAGGATAATCTTTGTGCCAGCTCTCTGATGCCTCACATGGATCTTGGCATTAAAGGTCTTGTAGAGGGTATTATGGGAGAGGGGCTGCCGTCAGGTATCCTCTGTCTCAAAGCGTGCATGAACAGGTCTGAGACCACAGCTGGGAGACACGGATTTTTTTTACCTTTAGAGCTTTGTTTTATTTTTATGACAGCACTGGAATATTATCTTAGAGACTGATGACAGCCAAGATCACCTGAAAAATGTCTAGAAATACCCACCTCCAAATGCTGTTACACATGTTTCCCAGACTCTCTCTTAACCAGCACCAATGTTCCTTTACATTACTATATAGATTTCAACAGCAGCTGAATTCCCCATGTGACACCAATCCTCTGGACCGCTGCCTCCTCTGCAGAGTCAGAAGCAAGAAAATTAAAGCCTCGAAAGAAAGTACACTCCAGACAAATACATCTTGTTCTGCACCACAGGTATGCAGGGAGGGAGTGGACATGACAGTGGACAGCCATGGCACAGTCAAGGACAGCAGTGAGGCTCCTGAAGTTTCTATCCAATGCCTTATTTGTTAGGTTATTCTTTCTCCTCCAAACATCTCACTGTGGGATAAAACCTTCAGGCAGCTATAAGAAGTTGTTTTAGTATTATTCTTTCTTTCAGGGCAGAACAGCTCTGCTTAATACATTTTTAAAGACTATATTCATCTAGGAAGACTATTAATAATTAAGAAGAAAACAATATTATTATGAAAATTAAGGCACCTCTGGGTCTGTGAGAACATGGTATTTCCTGATGACTTACTGGCATTCCTTCTAGCTCCCAGACAAACAGCACAGAGAACAGGAGACATTTGTACCCCAGAGGGACCACTCTGTTTAGTCCAGGTCAATGCATAGGGCTGATGCTCTGTAATTAAAGACAAGCTGTCAAATGATTTTTCACAATTTTTCAGTCTTCCTTTGCTGTTGGCATTAAGGCAGTGAGAGAAACTTCCTCCCTCCTTGTCCTGTCATTACAGGGTCACTGTGATGGACGAGCAGGAATCACACCTGCTCTCCCATTGTGGGGCTGCAAGAAATTCCAGGCCTCTGCAGACCACAACATGCAGGACTATGTTGTCAGATATAGTTGTAGAAGTGAGTATCTTGCTGGATGTCATGTTTTGAACGCACTCTGCAAGTGCTAAATGGCTGTAGTGGACCTGAGAAATGGAGGACTGGCCCTTGTCTGTGCATTTTACAGCCACTGGCACAGTTAGGGTTACACAGAGTCCTGCAGCCAGATACTGCAGCATATGTGAATATTCCTCCAACAGGAGTTCCCTGATGGGTCCTCCCCATCTGGAGATGTCTGTGCTGCAGGGATCACTGCTTACCAGACAGAATTTGGCTGGTTTGGACACCAGTAGCTACATAGCCTTGGCAACATCCGAGTTTCCCGGGGCCTTCCTGGAGAGTACTTAGAGCTGATTTCCCTTTCATTGAGGGCCAAAGTGGCCGTGGACATGCTGGGAGGTGCTAGTGACAGGAGAAGGTCATTGCTGCTTTGATTGCTTTGATGCCCATAAGTGGAGGTTAAATATATGGAATGAAGCAGTGCCATAGGAAAAAATTGCTTACTTCTCTGAAATTCTTAAAATCGGATAATTTTCTTTGGACTGAGCAGTGTTCATCTGATCTGAGAAGGAAAAAGTCTGCTCCTTCTCCCAGTGAAGAACCACTGATGAGTCAGTACCCCACTGCCCACAGGGATCGTGGGTACCAGCAAACACTTCTTCCCCTCTTTCTTTCCCACATCCTGATTCCCTCTCCTTTAAAAGAGTGGTGGGATGAGCAGTATATCTGCAGTATGTCTGTGGCAGAGTGGCCACCAGAAATGAAATTACTACTCATCAGCTGAGCTGCCATAGCAGATTGGACTCAGGTATTCATTGCTCAGTCCAGAAAGGAAATAAAACTTCTTTTCCTGGGTGACCTCCATAAAGTTACTGAGCTACACAGTGAGCTACAGACTAAGCTACAACTCACTGCCTGTGCTCCCAGAGTTTGAACAGATAAACTGTTTCAGCCTTTTCACCCACCTCTGCACCTACAGAAACTTTTCCTGGAGTCTGCTCTACATGGAGAGCTACAAATAAGTTTAACAAGTTTTGGATTAAACTTTACAAGTGGTTCCTTCCTCTCTAAGCAATGCAGATAAGGACAGGTGTGCCAAGTTTTAAGACTTTCCTGCCTTCCAATGCCTTTATTAAATACCAGTGCCCTCAGCTCAGACTGGGAGAAATTACTAAGTGACTCCAGTTCCAGCTCAGGCTTGTTTTCGTGGGAGCAGGTAAGAGTTAATGCTACAGTACTCCCTTCTCTTCAGTGCACTGTGTCCTAGGGGGTGCTTTATGGTCACTGAGTGGCTTCAGCACTACTCTCAGTGCTGCTTCATTTATTTGCTATCAGAAAGACAGAGAAACAAATTGTGTGTCAGTGCCTACCTATTCTTTAGGGTTCATCCTGGAGAGAGAAATCAATGACTTGATCTCTTCTTGAAACATCCACATTAAAAGATGGGGAGTGAAGTCTGACACTGTGTGTGTGTATGTGCGTCTGTGTCTGTGTGTGTGTCCACACATGGTTCAGCATTGCTATTCATCTTCACTCTCCAAATCAACAATTATCTGGAGTCCCCCAGGAGGGAAATGCACTCCTCTCGTAAGCTTGGAGTAATGACTAGGAAGCAGTGGTGTGTAACAGGATCCCCAGTGCTAAGCTTTCCCTGATAACCACATGCACTGGTTCCAGTCCTTAACGTTTCCTTATTACTATTCCATGGGGCCTGTGTTGGGAAGAGAAGCATCACTTCCCTGCAAACTAATAACCAAATGCAAATCGTGCTTAGCATCTTACATGGGTCCTCATAAATTTGAGTGAGTTCCCTGTGTCTTCCATCTCACTGACCTGACAAGATGATCACTCCCTGCTACTGCACCGTGTCCCTTGTCAATAGCCCGAGAGGAAATATTCTGCACTGATGTATTTTCTTCCTAATTTCTTGGTCTATAACTTTCTTTTACCCTTCTTCCTTGCCTAACTCTGGCCACTTTTGGAAGCAAAGACCAGTAACCCTTGAGACTTTTTTCTATGCATGCCAGGTCTATTCTTTGTCAGAAGACCAGAGAAAAAGTTGAAGAAGGTTAGCATAAGAAATCCATGAGGACTTTGCAATAAAAATTTCTTGACTTTGGGATGAGAGGGTGCAGTGCTGAAAACATACCTAAAAAAGAATCAGCACTAAAGCTACTAAAAATAAACTAAAAAAAAAAAAAAATCAGCTACTAAAATATGGTTTACATCCAGCCCAGCCTGACATGGGCAGTCCTTTTCCATACCTCCTTGTTCTGTGTGTACATGCTGGCTGATCTTTGTGCTCACATAAATGGAGAGAGCAGGAGCTTGTGTATTTGCTCTATGATATTATTGATTATGACCTCTTCCCTGTACATGTCTGCTTGCCTCCTTACAGAAGTTGTAGCTATTCATGCCAGTTTTTAGTTATATATTAAAATATGCCTGTGTCTCACCCACGGGACCTTGACATTGGTTAAAATTGCAGCCTACACACACGAGAACAGCTCCAGAGCATGAAAGACACAGCACTCATCATGTGGTCCAACAGGCTGTGGATTCTTGTGCCTACATGCATATGCATTTGCTCTAGCCAGACCCTGCCTGGGTATGATAATAGGACAAAGAAAAGGGTTAAAAAGCAGGCAGAAGCAGAGAAGAGATTGTGGAGAAGGCAGGGGAAAAGAAGGGACAGCAGAAAGAAAAAAGAAGACAAAGAATATGTTTGTGTGTACCTGATCTCATGTACAGACCACAAAGCTCCCTGCCAAGAAACAGTCATCCCCATTTTGCCTGCCAGAAGACTCAGCATCCAAGGGGGAACCACTTGTTCAGGGTTGCTCCACAGGCAGGGAGGGGGCAGAGCTGCCAGACACAATATCACCTCCTGTGTCCCAGCAGCCCAGCCACAGCAGTGAGGAAATCCTCAGCTTTTGCCACCCACTGCTGGGATACACTTCCCAGGAGCATGGCTCCACCAGGGACCCCAGCTCTGGTCCCAAGAGCCCACACGGTGAAGAACAGGACCATGGTATGGAGCAGAAGAAAGGTGTTGTGTACTGGTGTTGGGAGGAAAGTGAATCCTGTGCTCAAGAAATCAGGGCAACATTCCTGACTGTGTGTAATGACAGCAGGGAGGCTGGGGACACCTTCTAAGTATGGCAGGTGGCAGGGAGTGAGAGAAGCCAGCCTTGTCCTGCCCTGTGCTGCTTCGGCTACAGCTCTCTGTACTACAAAGGTTAATTTTCCGTAACTCCTGAAGCAGCAGGGAATTTCCACAGGACTGACAGAAATCTTGTGTTGAGCTAATATTTTAAAAGGGTAAAGGAGACGACCCAGGTAATTATAGGCCTGTCAAACTGACATCGATCCCAGGTAAAATAATGGAGCAGCTAATAGGGGAAATATATTTCATGCCCATCAGCAGAGGTTTATGGAAAACAGACCCTGTCAAATAAACTTAATATCTTTCTTTGCTGTGATTAAAAGTTTGCTTGATGAAGTCAGTGGTGTTGATGGCAAAAAAATTAAGATTTTCCAAAGCATTCAACTCTGTGTCACACACTAGCTGGATTTAAATCCTAGAACAATACAAAGCCAACAGAGTATGTAGTAAATGAATTAAAGTGGTTGACTCTGAAAATATGATGGAAACCAGAAAGCTGTCACCATGGCAATTGTCTTATGGATTGGGTCCCACAAGTTGAGGTGGGTTGTATGATCATATTTTACTTTCATACCTGTGATCTACTTAAATCTGTAACTAAAATCTGCCATACTAAGACTGGAAGGCTAAAAAATTGTGAGGAGACATCACTGATACAACCAACTTTGTAATTTCTTGGTGATCTTGGAGGAGGAACAAGTATGGTAGAACTATATGTGTTTTGGTTGAGTCCAACGTGAAGTAAGGCATATCTAAGAACAGAAAATTTAGGTGATACCTACAGGACAGGGAACGGACAGGAATGCCTTCAAAAATGAGTTGTGAACCCCAGTTAGTCATGCATAAATATCCAGTGTACTGTCAACAAAAGGTCTGGTAGAGCACCTGATCAGGGCCACCTCTGAGGCCAGTAAGAAGATAATTTCACCTTTTCTTTGAAACTTGCAACCACACCAGGGACCCAGACTGCTCAGTTCAATAAACAGTTTGATGAGGTGGAGATGCTCCAGAGACAATATTCCAGGGATTTGCAAACCTGCCTTTCTGCCTTTCTAGGTGTGACTCCAAGAGCCAAACTGCTCACTTTACCAAGGTGATGGCTTTGGGGGTGATCTGTCCATCATCTTTTGGCATCCAACAGAAAGGAAAGCATCATTAGCAAACTTACCATTGATTTTGGTGGGGTAGCTACTTGCTGAGTGATACCTGCTCTGGAGCTGCTGCTTGATGAATAACTCTACTCCCAGTATTTATCTCCTGTACCTGTAAGTAAGGAACATTACTTGTCTGCTTGTCAGGACATTGCAACAACAACTGAGATAACAGCTGAGAAGCACTGCCTCAGTGCCAGCTCACTATATAGCTCCATACATTTTATTATTGAGTCTGCTCGGCACTGAGCAGAGTCTCTCTTTTGCCGCAAATGGCTTCCTTTGCCTCAGAGGCACCAGAAAAGGCTCAAAATAGCCAGAGAGGCTCTCACAAGAGCCTTTCTCTTCCTGCTGGGAATACCAATGCGCACCATGCACTGCCTAAGTGCACATCCTGTGCTGTGGTTTAAGCCATGATATCAAGTTGAGCCACTGCAGATGGCTGTGCACTATTAATTGATTGCTAACAGTAATAAATGGCTCCATAGTGTGGACTTGTAGTCTTATAAATAAAGTCCTTGGCATTTGTATTGACAGTAGGCAGCATGTGGAAATGTTCTGGAGAGAGGTGAGCTCCCAGCCCCTGTGGAATGCAAGCTGCCACCCTGCATCTTGGCCAAGCAATTATTTATTTTGTATTTCAATTAGAAAAAAGCTCATCAGATCCTTCGGGGGAAAAAAGAAATTAAAAATAAGGCTGACCTCTAAGCCCACTCTGGGGGCTAAATTTTCTTATTTGCTTAACATTTCCCAGGTCCAGAAATAGAAAGGGTGGCTGACTAATTGACTTAAGATCTCTGAGGTGAAATGATGCTACTGACTGCAGAATATGCATTAGCCGGCATCAGCACAGCCAGAAGAAAAAAGGAGAAATCCACTTAGAGCTGCTTCTCCTGGAAGATAAGCCCCAGGTTCACAGAGTGAGATGCCTCCTCCCCGCTGCAGCAGTGAATTAAGTTTGTCATTTGTTATTGTGTCTTGCCAGCGCGCAAAATAGCAGCCCTGGGCTGTAATCTCCACTCATCTGAGTCTGCACAGTAATTGCTGGCAGCCATGGAAACCAAACTTCCCACAGTCATTTATAAACTTGACCCTCCTTGCTTCCCTATCGCTGTATTCAGCCAGGCCCTTGATGGGGGTAAGTGAAGAGAGGGGAAATGGTAAACCGCGAGAAAATCCAAACGCTTGGCGGCGGAGCGCGGAGAACTGGCCAAGAGCCCGTCGTGCGAGTGGGAGCCTTTCCAGTGGCACCGCTGGCTTTGCAGCAGGCCCCTGCTGAAGAAGGTGGAGCGGTGCCATCTGCCGGGATAAGCTCCAGTTAATGACTAACGGGCCTTTATCTGCATCGCATGGGATGTGAGGACGTCTCCCGGCCTCCCAAATCCCACCACCGGCTTCCCAGGGAGCCTTGGCCGTGCCACACGGCTTGACTTCTGCCTGAGACATCCCAGCTGTAAACTGGGGATAGCCTGTTTCACAGGATCACGGTGAAGGTGAAATGATGAAGGCTTCTCAGTAGGTCAAAGATTTGGACCATAGAAGGCCAAAGAACTCAGGCTTCTATTTTCCTCGAGGGTACAACAAAGATTCTAAAAATGTTTCCAGCACAGCTAAAGATGGAGAACCTTGCCTAGTTAACATCCCGCCAGAAAACTCGATCAACCACCAAATACTCACTACATGCACAGTCTTCGGATGGCTGAAGCCAGGTGAGACCTCTGACATCACTGTTAATTACACGACTTTGTGGCCATCCAAAAACCTGATCATCTTATAATTGCTGTGAAATACCTATTGCAGCAACAAAAAACAAAGAAATCGCTGAGTGGAGTTTCGAAAATGGCTAGGTTTTATCTAGTTTAATTATTCAAGGGTCCTCAACTGTCACACTTCAGGAACAGCAATGTCTGAATACTGACAGGAGTTTCAGCACTACTGAAAAGCACATCACTGAGCATCAGATTACACCACCTGACAAATAGCTACATCTCCTTCCTACAATCCACTTGTAGGGATTTCTTTTCTTTCCCCAGTACTTCTTCTATGTCAATATTATTTGATCTAAAGCCCAGTCCAAAAGGATGACTTTTTCTTCTCAACATGCCACACCAGGTTATGATATCCTGTCAAAGCCTGTTAAGCCAGGCTCAGTTATGTTAAAAAATGACACATCTATAACAGCTGCAGCATTCAAAGATGGTCTTTTCTGGCATGGTGAATTAAGAAGTATAGCACCTCATTTAATTTTTTTTTCTTTGGGAAGAGGGAAGCTAATTGAGATATGCTTAGCTTGGTCATTATTTTTTTCCTAAAAGACAGATGTCTGTAACTCTTTGGACCTTATTTAAAAGGAAAAGATTATGCTTTTGGTGTCATTATTTACCAAGAGCTGTGTGCTAGCCATAAAGTTTGGCTGTAGAGGTTAAATTTTCTGGTATTCAGATCTGTTTTGAGCCAAGGTTTTCAGATTGAAAGAGTCTTAGACCTCTTATAAGGATTTAGTCTCTTTCTTCCTCTTTAAGTACTGCCTGATGCAACTTGCTTCTTTTGGTCATAGGAAAGAACAGCAGCTGCACAACACCCCCTTTTCTTTTCCTAAGTCCTTGTAGCCATTTCATATATATCTTCCCACAACATCCTTATTTAAATTTCCCATTCCTCTGCATTATTAAAAAGCCTACATGGAGCTTGTAGGAGATTTGCACCTCTGTGCTGCACACCACAGACTGGAAATGTTGCAGGAGAGGAGTTCAAGCAGCAGAATTTGCAGTGCCCTGTTGCATCTGCTCAAATTTGGCCTATTAAAACCACTTGAATGTCAACTTTTACCATCTATGCTTTTGTCTGTAGCTTGCTAAGCAGCTGGTTACTGAACTTAGTCATGAGAAATGGTACACAAAGGCATCTGGGAAAAATGGGTGATCATGATAATCAATAAGTGCATCATAATGAACTGGCATGAAAGGTTGGGCTTAAGCATGGAGAGAAATCTATTTAATATTTTCAGCATCCAGGGTATTTGATTTAACATGCTGAGTGTATCTTTGGCATGATTTGTTTTAAAAAGAGATAAAAATCTAATTAGATAAGCCCACTACCCCTAAATCTCTGGGCAGTTTAGAGTGTGCATGCAAGCTCACCTGCTCTAGAGCTGCACACATGCAAGTCAAACACATGCACTAGAAGAACTTTCATAGCTAGAAGTCTTTAGGGAGGCTAATGGGACAGCATGTGAACAAGCTCATCAGGTCAAGAAATGTACTCACAGCACCTTTCTCACAGGTTCCAGACCCACCCAGACACTCTCTGCCCAGGGTGAGGTCCTGTCTGCCCCTGGAATCAGCTCCACTTCATGTGGTCACCAATTCCTTTTCTGCAGCACTGCCCACAGCCTGGGTGGGGATCACCACCTGGGATCTGCCCTAAGAAATTTACCAGGGCTTCAGGTGCAACATTGAACAAAACAGAATAAAACTGCAGCTTTCTCAGCATCCACTTAATTCAGATGCTGTGATTTCTGTGTATTGACTTGACCTAAATTATTTAACAAGTGATGTTTATTAGAAGGAGCAGCAGACACGCTTGCCCTGTCCTTATTCTTCTCCAGGCATCTGTCTATGGCAGCAGTTTGAGGGGGAAGGGGAGGAAGCAAGGGAAAAAAAGCTGCTGATTTTTGTTTGGGGTCGGTTTTTTTTCAGGCTGACAAATTCTCTGGTGACTACAAAAGATATTTTATGGGTGAGGTGGAAAAAGGCCCACTGAAATGTCCCATTTGCTGCAGGGTATAGGATCTAGACAGACAGCTTTGACCCACTCTTCTCCCCTTCCCAGGCAGGCCCATGAAGGTGCTGTTTGTCTGCTGGCTTTGCCAGTTCACCCCGTTGTGGGGAGCTACAGCTGCCCTGGTGCTCTGTGGCACAAAGGCTGGATGCAGTGGGAGGGGGCTGCTCGGACAGAAAGGCAATTTCTTCTCTTCAGACAACAGGGGAGGAGCTGGGGGTCAGCACCAGTGTCACAGGGTCTCAGGCCTGATGATCTGGAAGAACACTGTCAGCCTCACAGCATCAGGCACAGACCTTCACAACTACAGACAGCAAGTAAGCAATATGAAGTCCTGAAATTTTCTCCCAAAATTCATCTAGTGATACTTCCACACATCCCAAACCATCAATCCCTTCCCCCAGAGTCTAGCTATGGAAGGATCCTTGTACACTGGGCATAGCAGAATGTTTGTTAGCTTTACTCTCCTTGGAGGATCAGATACTTTACAGCCAGCCTTTATGCGGGCAGCTGCTCTACCCAAAAGCAATGCCTGGGATTTGACTTTTAAAAGCTGTTTCTGGGGGCACACAGCGCTCTGGTGGCAATGCCTCCATGAGGTTTTGCACGTGTACTGCTTCTGAAGTGCATCTGTTCTCCTCAGAGAAGCTGGGCTGCACTGCTATTCACCCCAAAGGATCAAGAGAAATGAAGGAAGATGTGACAACTCGTCTGGACCCATTCTTCAGCAGGAGGTAGGAAAGATGCAAGTGGAAAACTGCTAGTTCTGCTTCCTCCAAAATCTAACTGCACATGGCAAATTGGACAGGCAGAGCATGGATTGTTACATCCTGTAGGACAAACAGGATTACCAGCCCTGGTGCTAGCCAAACACAAAATTATAAAAAACAGGGAAGGAAGGAAGGGCTCAAACAACATCTTGTCCACCCCAATTCCACAAGGCACCATCTGCTGTTTGCCTAGTCAGCTCTTAAAAGCCTCCCACGATGGAGATGTCACTGCCTTTCCAAGCAACTCTCTGCTGCTTTTTCTGCCATTGCTGTCAGGAAGTTTTGTTCTCATGCCAAACTTAAATCTCTCTTTCTACAATGTTAGGCCGTTATGCCTTACCTTCACCAAAGCAGTCAGGAAAAAACAAAGTATTCTGTTTCCTCACTGTGGCTTTTTGTGGTTTTAGAAACCACTGCCAACTCTGTCTTCAGTCATCTCTTCCCTAGCCTAGTTCTTTCACTCTTCCCCTCCCCCAACAAGTTTTCCACCATCTATGCTCTCTATCTGTATGTCACCAATTGGCTCAGAACTCTTGGAGTGTGGTGGTAGCATGTCCAAAAGAGGACCCAGCAGTCTTCCAACTGGTGGTGTTTGTCCTTGAACCGTAAACTATTTTTCAGGATCACTTTTTCCATAAGGCATTTCTAATCCTACCTTCCAGACGTGTGTAGAGCCCTTTCCAGACGTGTGTAGAGCTCACCCTCAGCTGCAGATTTAATAATCCTCTAGCCCATCCACCAAGCTGTTTTAATGAAAACATGGTATTATAGAGCACCCACTCAATAAATCTTTACAGTCTGGCAGCACATAATTGAAAACTTATCTCTAGATCTGTTTATCCTTTTTCCATTGGACTATTCTCTAGTTTGTGTAGCTCCATGTCTATAGCAGACTGACATCCTTGTTTTGCCCAGTTTGTACAGTGAAAGCACCAGCAGTGTAGCACCAGCATGAGTTTCCAAGGGGGTCACGCTAGGTGCAGCCTCCAAAGAGGTGGATTTTTCCCCTGCAGGAGCTCCCAGCACAGCAACATGACTGTAGAAGGCTGAGCTCCGCTTCTGGTAACTGCAGTAGATGAAAGACCAGACTCCAGAGTGTGTTTAGGAAGGGAAAGCTTTCTGGAGCCATTAAGTCACTAACGTCCGTGTAGTCAGACCTGAAAGAAAGGTGCTGAATTGATGGATGTACTTGTCATATTTATGGTTTGTAGCAGAGTGATGAATGTGCTTTGTGGTTTATAATGTGATGCTCATTTAACTCTCCTTTTTAAGATCTGGCTGATTTATAGAAGCCAGTGTTACTATTGCGTTTCAGTGGGGTGACAGGGATAATATTAGAGCACAGAGGTTTGTCAGTTAGTCTCGTATGACAAAGCCAGGCTCCAAATGGCTGCCTCTGATTGGGAAGATTTAACCCTGGAGAAAATGGATCCATTTTAAAGACATCTCTGGTGCTGGAGTGACCCACTGATTTATGTCCTTACCCAGCGTTTTGTGGAAGTTCTAATTTATGAGGCTACAGCTCCAGCTGCCTTAGTGAGTCAATTCACAGAGGTGTGTTCCAGCACACAGCACATCTCTGGCTGCAGCAGATGTCAGGTACCACCACCCAGCTGTAACAGAACACCCCAGAGCCATCCCTTCCCTACTTTTCCCATGATGGCTAATGGTTTGGAGTACATTTGTTTTTATTACCCATGGAGAAGCACTTGATTTTCGGGAGTCAGGGGTTCAGCATGCACCAGAAAGGGTGGCTGCAAGATCTCCAGTCATGTGAGTCAGGGCAGGCATATAGTACTGCTGAGAGCTTTGATTTATCAGACTTAACACTCATCAGTGTCCATGTTTTCAACACCTGCTCTGCCATGGACTCTCTGCTGACTTTTTTAGCAGCTCTCGTCCTCCATCAGCCTCATCTTTCCCACCACTTTAAAGCTAATGGAAGTACTTAGCTCACACATGGAATTAGCACTCGAGCAGCACTCTAAAACCACCAGGCACATGTGTGTTTTAAGCTTTTTCACCCCAGGAAGGCAAATGCCTATTTGTAACACAAAATCACATCATACTATTTCTGGTAGGATCTTCCATGTTCATTTAGCTCAAAATGCTTTGCCAGGCTGCTGGAAATGCAGTTTGTTATCAAGCTAAATATAGCAAAACATTTGAGGCGGAGGCAAGATATTTAGAAAAGTGAAAATGTGTGCAGACAGAGAAGCCAAGATCACCCATTTAAATCAGTTAACACACCTAGTTCTTTTTCATTTGCTGTCTTGGACCCTCTGGATTTCTTTTACTCCTGCAGAATTTTACAACAGCTGCCCCTTGGGAGTGCATTGCACACTGAATTTTGTCCCTGGGACAGAGACATTTTAAGCAGCCAGATGGTGTGAGAAAAAAAAATTGGATGCACAGGTGCCTGGTGCTGCACAGGTGCGTGGAGATCAGGATGAGAAGTGGGGACAGCTTTGTTTTGGGAGGAGAGGAGCAGACCTAGCCAGAGGTGCTGCCAGGGATGGGGTGGAGAGGTGCCTGCCTGCTGACAGGGGTCCCAGGGGCAGAGCTGGTACAGGGCTGGTAACATAAAGATGTGCTTGGGTTTGGGAAAGAGCCTCTTCTGTTGGCTCAAACAAAACCAAGCCCTCATGACCTAGGATGCTTTTGAAGGCTGCTGAGAGCACCTCAGCTCCAGCACCTCCTGAGAAAGCCCTGGAAAAATGCCTCCCTCCCATGGAAAACGGTCACAGTAAGCTATATAGCAGGGATGTGGCAGCCAGGCTCTGTCACCAGAAAGGCCACAGACAGCCTGCATATTGCTCTGAAGTGGGACTCCTGCTGGTTAGTTCCTACTGCTGTTTTTAGGCTGAGGCACTTTACGCCTTCAGCTTTCCCTCCTTTTTTTTCCCATCCTCAAATGGCCATGAACTCTCTCACAGTTGACAGAAATTTGTGTCCTTCAGCAGTAATAGATCCATCAAGACTAGGCTGAGGTAACTGAATGCAGAAATGCATATTTGAGATGCTGTTCATTTTAATAAACTACACTGCATGAGTGGAATAGATATTGAATTTAACATATACTGGCATGAAATAATTCTTGCTAAGTGGTGTCTGGAGTCAGTTTTCAATCTAATTCCCCCTTTGTAGATTTT
This sequence comes from Tichodroma muraria, assembly GCA_013390105.1. Lineage (NCBI taxonomy): Eukaryota > Metazoa > Chordata > Aves > Passeriformes > Sittidae > Tichodroma > Tichodroma muraria. Next base: position 34,538 of record WAAG01087420.1, on the reverse strand, counting down.
TTTTTTTTTTCATAAATAGATTTTATAAAGATCAGCAAATTAATTTTTGGGCACATAGCAAGTTTTCCTTATGATGAAGAGGACAAGTACGGTTAAGCATCCACCTGTACACTTAAGGTGAGAATTGTTTGTTAAACACTGAGATTGTTTGTTGGCCCCAATACACTGAAGCTCATCTGCATGCATCTCATCAGAGAAAAAATTGAATTTTTCAGAGGTCCAGCAGACTTCTGAAAAGCTAAGGCTTGTGTCAAGGTTAATTAGGAGATAACTTTGGAATGGCACCAAGGTAGCTGGCCCAGCATGGAAGACAGAGCCATCAGGCTGGCCCTCACCCAGCCCCGTGAGGCTTTGGGAGACTGGATGCAGCCGTGCAGCCAGAGAGGCTCCTGCCCGTGCCCTGGGGTGAGCTGGTAGGAGGGATGGCTTTGCTAAGGTGAAAGGCAGCTCTCCATGAAGAACCCCTCTCTGCACTTCTGCCTTTGTCCCCACTGCGTCCTTCAGAATGGGGCTCAGGCTGGAAAGCGAGAGTTCCATACAGACATGGTTTCTTTCTCCAGATATCATCATCATCATTGTCATCGTTTTATTGCCATAAATTGTACAGGTGCAAAGCCAAGAAGATCACCACTACCAGCCTGCCTGAGATGGGCAGTGGGAACAGAGGTGGTGTTCATCCTCATCACCAGCCTTCAGAGAGGAGTACCATGCACAGATGGACAGGTTTGCTGGATGTTTCCTATTAAAACAAACGGGGAGGACAATATAATTTATCGCACTCATTAAGAAGAGAAAGATGTTGATTTCTCCAAAGGCTTTACTACAGGATTGCAGCTCGAAGTAGCTGGCACCTCGTGCCACATGACCATCATTTGTCATCTGTCATTTCACGCCCTCACTGGAGCCAACCTGTCTGAGCAAACTCCTCTTTCTGTCTGCTGCTTTCCCAGTGAAGTCTGAGCCAGCCTTTCGCTCCATGACAACACGCTGAATCCAGCCCAGCCTCTCAGCAGCCAGAGCTCTTGCCATCTGATGGGTGGTTTGTCTCAGCTCGGTTCCGTGCTGGGGGAAAACAAGCACATCTCACCACTGGGCTCCCCAGCTTTTGGCAGAACACTGAAGATGGCACAGCATGTGGAGCACCCCCTCATCCCCTGCAGATGGACCTCTAGGTCCAGAACACTGCAGGGATGCATCGCCCCACTCACCTCTGTGCAGGGGGCCAAGCACACTCCAGCTCTGCCCACCAGCAGATACCTCAAACTGACTCTTTCCATGAAGGATATGGACATATTAGGCTTAATCCACTGCTCATGGGACTTACAGCATCCTTAACCTTTCGTTCAAGGTATAGCCTTGACAGGTCAGAGCAGGCTGGAGTGAAAAAAGGGCTCTGCACTGCTCCAGATTCCTGCAGCTCCAAGCCAACCACACAGCCGTGGTGAGCAGCAGAGACCAGGCTGCAGGCGTTAGCAAATAACTGCTGTACAGACTGTTTATTGTCCACTTGATGCCAATCCTTGTCAGCATCAATATACCAATTTCTCTTGCTACAAACAAAGGTTAAGTGAGTCCAATTACTCTGGTAAGGTAATATCAATAATGCTACTAATTACAGCAATCGCCTTATGGATCATTAGTTTGTGATTATGACTTTGTTAAGTGCTTTGGCAATTTTATGCAAGAATCACTCACAATGTGTCATGGAAAAGAAATATTTTCTTGGCATTGCTAGGCTCCTCTCTGTATAAACAATCCTAAAAGTTTGTGTGAAGTCTGCCAGAAGGTTCTCAGGAAAAGAGATGTCTGTCTAGTATTTGCAGCTCCACAACACGCAGTAGGAAGAGGGTAATGGCAAGAGAGGGGTGGAGGGGTCCTACCTTATGCAAATGGAAATTCACTGCTTTGAGTCCTGAAGAATTTCATAAAACAGGATCCCATGCAAATAAAATGGACCCAGGTTGTGTGGGGTACTGACATGTTTTTCTAATAAGAGGCATTATTGTCCTTACAGCCTCCCTGGAGAGTCTTGGCATGTCTTATTTTATTTGAATAAATAATTAATTTAGTTTAATTAAGATCATCCAGCAGTCTGGAGATAGATTTTACTAATTCAAAATGCATAGGAGGGTCTAAGTATGTAGATGGTACCCATGGAAACTGATTTTTCTCTTTCAGTTGAATTGAAGGTGGTTGAAAGCTCTCTCTGTCCTGTAAATTTTCCTTTGCCCATAGCTCTGCTGTCAGAGCAGTGGTGACCAGAGACAGGATGTTCCAGAAGACATGCAGTGGGAACCCTTCTGTGACCCCTTCTTTGGTCACAAACAAGTGAGCTCTTAGTGCCCGCATCACACTGAGGAATTTTGCTCATTTAACAGCTTTTCCAGGGCTTTTCCCAAGACCCTCTCCACATGACCATATTCCACAATTTCAACCCTTTGCTTAAGTGAGTACTAAAATCATTGAAACACAACTTTTAATTAAAAATAAAAGGGAAATTGAATTTAAAGTCAGAGAAGAGATCATTATACTCCACTAATCTCACCCATGCACATGACAGATGATAAATTTCACCCTCCACTTCTTGCACCAATATGCAGTAGAATTAAAATACCTGTTCTAGAAAAGGTCCTTGTCTGGAAGATGATAAGCTTCCTTGATCCATCATCCCATTAAGAAATTCAAGGACTCTTTCACATTTGGAAGGATCTCATGAAGGTCCGAAAGCCTTATGAAGCTAAAGCAAACAGCTGGCAGTGAGATTTATTCACAGACAGTCCCAGGGTGCTAGAACATCCCTGGAACATGTAGGATCTTGTCTATGCTTGCTCTTCACTGTTGTTCTGGACCTGCTGTAGGACACAAACTGACAAAATAACCATGATGGAAGTCCAGCACACAAGAATGATATAACCCACTGCTGCTCATTAAATTTTCAGAAACGAAGAGAAGTCTTTCTTTACAATTCTAGCTTTAACAGTGAAACTCATGGCTAAATGTCTGCCGAGTTGCACAGCTGGACAAATGGTTCAAAAATCCAGGGACCTCAAAGAGCATAAGAAGGTGAATCTCAGGTGAACATGGCTGTAGAAAAATGGCATCCTAGAAAATGCAGCAACCCAGACCAACTTCTGCCACATTCTGCCAAAACTAATTTGATAGGCACTAGCGCTTTGTTGGCCATAAAGATGCAGCACAAGCAATCATATGTTTAAACTGCTTCTGTCAAGGCTAGAGCAAACCAATGCAGTAGGTGGGAAAACCAGCTCCTCATGCATGTTGAATATACCACAATGAAAACTGAGAAGACAAGGACTTGACCTCATTTCTCACTGAATACCCTCTTAGACTTAAGAAGATGGCTCAGGCAAGGCTGAAAGCAATATTCAGTCCAAAATCATGTGAAATATTTAACAGAGAAAGCAGATGCTTAATAAGATTTTAAATTGCTCATTAGAGGAAACCTTAAGCAAGAGACAATATACACAAGCACATTAAACAGGACAGCATCACGGTTCTTTCTATTCCCTTCTTAATGTACAAGCAGGCAACTGAAGAGAAAAAATCCCTTAAACTATTGTAATAATGCAGCTCCTGTCCACATCATTGGGATACCAGCTGGAAAGAGATGGATAATTCACCTCCATTTTCATTTGGCAAGATGAGAAGATCAGATGAATTGTGATGGTGTGCAGCTTTGGGTCGCAAGAGTAAAATCTGCATTGTTTGTTCTCCATGGTCGGCATTGATTTACCCTCACTTGAACTGAGAGGTTATTTAAGCAATAATTTCAGCTTCCTGCAACACAGAAGCAATAAATGGATTCTCTCGTGCATTTGAGACATTTTCACTAAGCACATTCATGGGGAGACAACTGTTGATTATCCACCAGAGAGAACTGAAATAATAATTATGATAACAAAATGTCAGAGGAGAAGCATGGCTTCAAGCACACCTGCCATTTGTTTACCCCTGACATGTTCACAAATATCCACCTTTCTCCTCTTTTTTCTTAGGGCTCCAGGAAGAGAGGTGGCAGGGTGGGGAGAATGGAGTGAGATGCAAGCAGCAAGGCTGTTTGTGGCATTCCTGGTGACTGAGGTAACTGGTCCTTGTCACTCATTATTATGTGTTGAGCACCTTCATGGCAATGGGGAGTGACAAAAGCATTGGGAGTTCATTTGTTTTTCCTCATGGGAACATTTGGCCTGAAGACCCCTGCATTGCTTGCTTGTGCTTTAAGCAAACCAAGGAACCCAGCCCAGACTCGATGTCCCTGTTTTCCCCTGCCTACAAGGACACAGGAAGGACCATAGCCTAGTTCTGTGTGTCAATGTGTCCAAGTCCATGACAGGTGGCTGGAGACCACTGTTATCCCACCTTTTGCTTTGTGGTTTGTGCAACCTGATTTTTGCCAGTCCCATTAGCAGGGGTACAAGAGGGCTCATCCACCTGCTCCGTGAGACTGCACCAAGGAGACATCGGCACCAACAATTCCCATCCAAGCAGTAAGGGCATGGTTTAGTGGCAGGCTTGGTAGTTTTAGGTTAATAGTTGGACTCAATGATCTTAAGGATCTTTTCCAACCTAAATGTGCCCGAGGCACAGGGAGCAGCCCTTAGGCAGGCAGCCACAGACCCTTGCTAACTGGGCTGCAGCATTTCCAGGACCTTACCCCCTGGGAAATGTGCTACATGGATATAGAGAGCTCAATTAAATACTGCCTCTGAGAGAAGAAAACTGACTCTCTTCACTCAGCTACTCCCTGTATGCACACCCCATTACCACAGGAACAAAACAAGTGTCTGAGCACTGCACGAGTGTAGGATCCCCTTCCACCTACTCCCTCTAGTCCAAAAATGATGCCTTTTCCCAGGAAAGTCAAAATGTGCCTCATGTAGCTGATTTAGGGCTGTGAAAATTCACAAAGCTGCCACTCCATCCCCAGCATTGGGAGTATGCACCACACAGCTAAAAGAGGAGGAGCAGCTGACTGATTCCTGCTTTCTTGGTGCCTCCATTCCTGAGCAAAGCATCCTTTGCTCACACTGTGCTAGAATTAGTTCCCTGGCTGAATAAAACACTACAGCCTGCAGAGCTGTAATTCTGGCACTGCTCACCAGCAATAAAAACAATTTTGAAAAAGAGAAAACAAAAAGGAATAACCTATCTGTCAGTTCTTGGCACTAATCAGTGAAAATGGCTTCACTTCAGTGGCACCAAATGAACGTAAAGGTAGTTGAAATGCAACGGCCACCTTTAATTGTATAGTCTCTGTGCCAGTTTAAGAATTATTTGGATTTTTCTCTGGGGATTTTCATATGTGTAATTACATTAACATAGAGGACCCCTGTAATATGCCAAGCCAATAGCCCTAAAGATCGATATCCTTTGTTTATAAACAAAATAGACTCAATCCAGGAAACAGACGCTGCCCTCTCAGGGAGCCTCATCCTGTCCATCAGAGATGCAGCTACTCTAGATCGTTTTATAGTTACTGACCAGCACTGGTACAGGCACTAGAGTAATCCAAAGACATCTATCCCCCTGTCTGTACCTCTGAACTTTAATCAGGAGCCACCAGCCTGTGGTTCTGAGTCAAGACTCAGGAACAATTCAAGTGCAGCTCAAATGTAGGATCTGTCCCATGACAGAGGCATGGCAGTGCGGGAGCTGCAGGTAATCCAAATCCCCAGCTGTGATGGGAAATGGATTCAACCTTGTAGTCCCATCCTCACGTCTGAGTCAAACCAGTCCCTGTGGCAGAGTAGTGGAGAGAAGGCTCTCAGCTGGGTGTGAGAAGTAGAACACAGTGATTACATGAAAGATTATGATTAGATTTATTGCTAATACAGTATCTAAATATTGCCAATGCAGTATCCAAACAACAGCTTTATCATCTAGTACAATGGATTACAGTATTATCAGGTCATGGTCCCTTCTGTTGAGTCATGAGATTCAGTGAGACCCCCCTGCTGTCTAAACTCCTCAGAGAAGTCTAGGTGCAGCTAGGCCCAATTTGTGTCAATTAGTGTCCAATCTGGTCAACAGTTTAAAGGGTTATAAGCAGATTTGACTAGAAATATACATGTTTACAGTCTTTGACCCTGCAGAATTCCCAATTACAAAACAACAAAGCACCTATGTAGCTATTTTAGTATTTTATCTCTGTATTTGACCAGATATTAGAGCTTTTTAATCATCTGTCCAAAAGTGAGTGTTCCCTGCCTTTCAACTGGATGGACCCTGCAGGCTGCAGCTTTGGGAGACCAATTTGCCAAGTTGTCCCAGTCTCCAACAGTATTTTATGCCCTTCTGTAAGCCAGTGTGCACCAAAGTCAAATGAAAACATCTCAACTCCCCCATCACTGGAATGCATTAGTTATGCAAGCAACCAGAGAGTGTCTCCTGCAACAGCCACCTGGTGCTCTTATCTTAGGACACGTTGCCATCCAAGAAAGGTGTGTGTGAGGGGGAGAACAAATTCAAAGACCCGACTAGCTCTTCTTGCAGTCACAGTCCCCTCTCACCCTGAAGAAACAGGACTTCTGGCCAGGCTTTGTCAATCCCTGCCTGTAAATCTCTCCCGAAATTTCTCCCAGCCTTGGCCTCAGGAAGCACATGCTGTCTGCTGACCTTTGGCTGTCAAAAGTTGTTGACATGATTTTGTAGGGTCAGGAAAGCTGGACACATCTATACCATAGGTAGTATTAAGTGGTCTGAAGTATTCCTAAAGAATAAAGTCCCTTGGAGGCAAGGGATTGCCCAGGCAGCAGTCCTGCCTAGCTCTTGGCCAGTGTCCAGTCTGCTCCTACATGAGATGCGAGTGTTTCTTCCCATGACTGAAGAGTTAATAAAGCCCCAGCCTCAAACACAGAGGCCTGTGGATCGCAGAGGATTTGCTGTGGCTGTGTCCGTGTAGCCCAGCCTGTGATGAGGAGCAGTGCCGACCTCACCCGGGTCATGGTTCCTCTCCTTCACACACATCTGGATGCGGCCTTTGGGGATATGAAACAACACAGCTCACTGGCTCACAGTGAGCCGGGTCATCTCTCCTCAGAACGGAGCTGGGTGGAGTACGAATACTGTGTGTAAAATGAGGAAGCGAGGACCCAAGGGCTGACAAGATCCACTACCAAAGCCAGTGGCCTCATTTCATAGAACCTTGGTCACCTCCAGTCCCCTCTGAATCTGAGTCAGTTTTAGTTTTCATTATGAATTCCTCAGACCCAACCTACCTCTCAGTGAGTCTGCTTTTGAGATTTCTTGCTTTGCAGACTGGAAAAACTGGCTTGTTGAAACTTTTAGATGTGGAGGGCTAAGAGCATCTCCTCTATCTGTAATTCAGGTGCAGAACAGAGGGTGCAACCACAGGGCACATCAGAGCACGCTGATTATCCTGTCAGGAGCAACTTAAGATGGCAAATTTTAAGACGGTAAATTTTAAGCTCTTATTTCTGATCACGAAACGCCTGCAAACACATCAAGACTTTTGCACCTGCATTCATTATTCAAAATTATTTGATGAGCGGTATGTGCAAACATGTTTAACTGCACATGGATCATCTACAAATCATTTGACGTGACCTTCACTTAAGAGTTCAACATTCACATACAACCAAGGAACCTGTCAACCAGACCATTCTCAGCTTTGATTTCTTAGGGCTGAAAAAAGGGAAACATTCCCTGCAGGAAGGATCAGAGAAGACCAGCAGGACATTTTGCTTTTCTGTGAGATAAAATTCAGACAACGAAGGTAGGGTTCAAATTTAGAAATATTTTCATCCTTTGCTGTCTAAAGTATCAAGAAAGGCATAAGCCTGATCAACGGACTGTTTGGAAAACTTTACCTCACATTTTCTCTTCATGGTCTCAAAAAGTAATCACATTTGCATACATGAGGGTGATCCTCTTTGCAGTGGAATATCTTTCTCCCTGATTTCACATCTGATAATTGCTCTAGCACTGGGAGCCTGGAAAGAGCTGTGAAATGGCCTGTAGTGTCATTCGGTCCTCTCTGTAGCACACATCCCACAGACCAGTTCTCCTCTCTTTTTGCCTGTTTAAATTTTTTCTCTCTTTCTCCTGGAGCCAAAAAGGGAGGAAAGAGGAAAGAACCAGTGACAGACACCACTGATGCTGCTTGATAAAAGAAACTCCTACACCACAGTGATGGGTGAGACAAACCTAGGAAAAATCAAATTTGACTGACAGCCTCAGTTCTGGATCTCTTGCCTGAGGTATTGGCATGATAGCACTAAAGGTCTTCTCTCTAACACAATAATGTTTCACATACCTGCCAAGCACGCTGATTTGAATGTATTCATCTCCCAGTTTCTGTCACCACCTATCATGGTTCATCACAATCACTGCTGCATTATTAATAATCCTTCCTCTATGTATCTGTGTATGTTTGTAGCCCAGATGGAAAAGAGCTCCACCTGATCAACAGCAATCTCAGTGGAGGGCACTGCGTGGGGGTTTGGAAAAAATTCACAAGTCTGCTGTTCTATGTCAGTTTGAGAAACAGTCCATCACTAGTTAAAGCGTCCTCTCCAGCTGGCCATGCAGGATACAGGTGGAGGATGCAGTGACAGGGAAGAGAACAAGTGTAGCAGTTGGGGGGAGGTTTTCCCCTGCTACATCTGACTGGGTTCGGCCGGGGGAGCGTGGCTGTGAGAACGGGACGGGTACGATGGATGGCCCAGAGATATCCTTTAATCCACTGGAGTGACCACATGCTCTCCGGGCAGCACACAGAGGCCACGTGGCCTGGAGCTGCTTCCAGAGGGCTCCCGGTCTGGGGCCTGCATCCAAAGACCAGGGGGCGTGGCTGACCTGGCCAGAGATAGGGTTTACCTGGGATAGGTGTCCACTCGTGGCTTACAGGGCAGGGGCCTCACCTTATATGTCTAAGGTCTCAGCCTCCTGCTCCCCAGGGTCCTAGGCCCACTCCCCCAGCGCAGATAACTTGGGCTATGTAGTAGTTTGGCCGTGATTGGCCAATGTGTATTACTGACATTTGATAAAACCAATGAAAGCGTGGGTACGCCTTTTACGATACACCTTTTTTAAATGCAAACCCGGGAATCATCTCTCTCTTGGTTTCCGGCAGAGGCTCAGGTAAGAGCTCCTGCCGAACATTCTCTGCTCCCCCTTCCCCCACTTTAATGGAACTAATCAGGAAGCTATCCTGATAAGATCAGAATGCAAAGAGTGTGCAGGTGAAGGGGGATTTCACCCCAAAACTCTGCAGGAAACCATGAAGATAACAGCTTTGCCTGGCTAAAGTCCTCACTGGGAGGGCATCATGCAACATTTTAGTGAGCTGACAGCATTGTCAATAGGATGGCATTACCCTGTTTTAACTGGTGAACTGGGAAAACTGTCCGGTGACACAGCAGAGCAATAAAGAATCTCATCTATTAGTTGTGGCTCCTGTTGGGAAAGAAAAAAAAGAAAACCACTGGCATGAAAAGGGCCAAGGGGCACTGACATGTAATCCCTACTTCAGAAAATTCTGGGAAAGGGCATTAAGAGCCCTGTGTTTCCCTTAACACCAGAAATGTCTGATGGCTCTCCAGGACACAGGAATGTAAGCACTAATATTTCCAGAGAGGAATCCACTAATAAATGCTAGTAAATCCTAATCTGTGTTTTGCCAGAGGGCAGCTCTCTTTCAAACAAACATGTATGTTCATCACCATGTTCCCTTGAAAACAGAATGGCAAACAAAATTGTATCCCAGCCCTCAAAGATAACCCCCAGCCCATTATTTCCTCTGTGTGAGCCATCTATGGAACTTTAGAAGGCTCTAATTTTACCTGTAGGGCCCAGGTGGTGAAATGGAGAGTCCTTCATCCTTGGAAGAATCACCCTGGGACTCATGTCACAGCAGATTTGCAGCTTTATCTGTCCCTTGTTCCCTAGTAGATGGAGTTTCATGGCCAATGAATAATGAAACCATCTCTTTCCAAAGTACTAAACATGATGGTTGGTATCTTCCTCAAGAAAAGACAAGGCCAAATGGGTGTGAGAGTTGAATCTCTCTTTCAGCTCTGAACCCAGTTACTCTGGAAAGCACTCAAAAGCCATGGCTTGGCATATATTTATTTCTTTGACAGAAGGCTTACCTTGTCAGTCTGACAGCAATGTTTGATTTCACAAGTGCTTCTCAAAGCAGCACGTACCTCATGAACGTCCCTCCCATCCGTGCCTTGCGGTACTTCCCACCCTACAGTGACTCTTCCTTGGCTGCAGAATTGCTGTTACCCTGCATCTGCAGCCTCCTGCAGCGGGAGGCTGCCAGAGGTGGAACTGAGGCATGGGGTGCACGAATTCATGGCTTACAGCAGCTGAGAAGGTGACTCTTCGTTAAGATCCCATCGTGGGAATGAGAGAAGCTGAGTTGAGCCTCATGTTCCCTTCAAGTGCTTCCAGAGGGAGGCAGAAACCCCTCACAAAAGAGTGTGGCACAGGGGTGAGCATGTTTAAGCTCACTTCAGCTGCCTGCCAAACAGCTCTGACAAAGAGATGTCCATCTTGCCTCAGGAGCAGGATTTTTTCAGGTCTTACCCCAAAGCATGTAATCCAATACCTACCCTTTTTGGCTTGCCTCAGGTATGTTGTAAAGGGTTGTGAAATTAGTCCAGCCTCTTTAAAATCCAGCCAGAGCCTTTGCGTCCATGACCTCAGGGAGAGGGGCAGTACATTCCATGGATAAGCTACATGCAGCATTTAAAAAAAAAAAGAAATTATCAGCTCTAAAGCTGCTGCCCTTTAATTTCAGTGAATGACCCCTTGTTCCCATGTTGCAGGACAGAGTTTGAAGAAAAAAAAAGGAGAGAAAGGAAGAAGCAATCAATTTCACTTTCCATCTTTAATCATTGTGAATGGCTCAGACAAGGCTCCCTCCAACTAGTCATCATTTCTGGCTAAAGAGTCCCTGCAATCTCTCATCATCTGTAAATTCAATGACACTTGTATCTTCACTGACCTTCTTTGGACCTTTCAATATCTCCTACATTTTTCTTCACCTGACAAACAATGATTTCTGACCTCTCATCAGCTTGATCCTTCCTGTTGTCCTCTAAAAGGGAGCCTGTTGCGTTATTCAGCCAGTCCCTGACTATTGCTTGCTTTCTGCTTATTTAAAAGTAGGTGCTGGAGTCCCTGTTTTCAAAGCAAAGTCCTTTATTTTAGGCAGATGGTCAGTGCAAGAACAAGTTGATAAAATCTTTACACAACCCTCAGAAGAAAGCTTTCAAAGTGAGTTATCCCCTCATTTCTACTCCTAACACACACAGAGCTGGATATTGCTGTTGACAAGCCTGGAGAGAACAACAGAAGCAGTTTTCATTGCTGTGGCATCAACTTGCTTTGGAAGCTGCTCATGGTTTAGCTCTTTGGGGCTTTTTTGCCCCTAAAATAAGCTGTAGTTTTGGAGTAGGGCTCAAGATGGGTCTTGGAAAACAGAGTGTCTGTTGCTAGCAGAAATTGTGAGTGCATTGGTCTGTGTACTCTCATGCCTCTTTGTCCCTCTCTATAAAACAGTCAGTGATGCTGTTGACCTGCTCTGCAAATATACTGATGGCTGCTAATGAAGAGCTCTAGGGAAAAGCTGGCTGTTATCCTACATCAGTACCTTCCCTTAGTTTTGGACTGGCCTGTTTGGGCATACGAAGGGCCCCTCTTCCAGAACATTCCATCTCCCCATCCTCGCGGGACATGAAAGCAGGCACACGTTCTCCCCCAGCCCTACCCGCTGCTGTCTTACAGCCCAAAACCTTGCCCAGGCCACTGGCTTGCCTGAGAAGAGCACATGAGCCTCTGTGAGCCCAGCTTTCTCCTTCTTCTCCCCAGGCTTCTTTGGGCAGCCACAGAACGTTCCATGCTGAAGACACTGCAAGTGTCAGCGATGGCTGGGAGGAAACGAACCGAAACAAGCCAATGCCATTCACACACCACAGCTGCTCCTGCAGCTGTCCACAAACTTCTTCAGTGCTGCAACACTAGGCCAGTTCTTTCTTTCAGAATTTGCTGCAGACTCCTGGCAGCCGGGCACTTTTTTTTTTTTCTCCCCATGAAACCTGAGATGCTGAGAAGCAGCTAGAGGCTTCTGCCAATCCTTCCCTTTCATCTCCTTGCTAAGGCTTCCTGCTTCCCACAATACTATTGCACTCATGCTCAAACTACCCCAGTTTAACTGGTTTCTGCTGCCAGCCCTCCAGAGGTGCAGGGATGGGATGAGAAGAAGTTTATTTTCTATGCTGGCTTTCTTTCCAATGTTTGGTTTCTTTTCCACTTGGAAAAGTGGTTGAAGTGATGATTATCAGGTGTGTGCTAGCAAAGGCTAAAAATCCTAGAAATCCTGTGCCATATCCTTTCCATGCAGTGAATCACTGACCTTGAGTACAAAATAATCTGCTATTGAGCCACATTACAATGGAGGACATGCAACGTGGGCAGCTTTGCTGATATTTGTCTTTGTTTTACTATTTATATCTGTAATTGTCCTGAAGAGGGAAATTCATTACAGACTGTCTCCTTATCCAGAGATTTTGTTCACATTACAAACCCCTGAAAACACAACTCAAGCAGTTTCTGATTACCAATGAAAGCCTCAAACTGGAAAACAAGCTTCTTAATTAATCTCTGCCTCTTTCCCTCTTTTCAAATAATGATTTCATGATGTTTATGGAAAAAAAAGGAGAAGAAGAAGAAAGCATGAGTTAGAGATTGAGAGCAGAGAAACAATTTTCTTCCACATAGAAGATAATTGCAGGAGAGAAGCTGGAGGTAGATTCTGGCTTCAGATTTCAGACATCATATGTGGCATTTCTCCTTCTCTGGTACAGTGATGGAAGTTGGACAATAAAAACTGAGCATCCCGTTTGCACAGTCCTTCACATCCCCAAGGCTCTCAGGGTCTTCCACTTGCTGAAAAATCAGATATTTTCTACAGAAATGGGATTAAAACAATTATGTGTTGTGCAGATGAGTTAATGCACATGTCTAAGTCTGTCTGTTCAGTTGTCTGCCTTTCTTTTCCTCACTTCCCTGAGCTCACTGGGCAATTCTAGCTGATTTTAACTGGAATGATAGGCATAAATTAAAGGTTTCATAGAAAAAAAGAGGATGTCTGGGTAGAGGGCGTAGTCTCCGTGTCCTAAATTATGGAAAGTCTGCAGGCTGAGTTCACAGCTGATTAGACTCATGACAGTAGACTCATGACAGTCCATATGGATAGGAAACCTTTTAAATGGCCCAACCACAGAAAAAGTTTCAGTTGGAGGGACTTGACCCAGGTCTCATTAGTTCCACTCATCATCAACTATTCACTTCTTTCCTCCTTTCCTCCTGTGCCTCTTACAGGCTCCCAGCAGGTTTTCAGTACCTTTTGGGCCATCAGCAGTCCCTCTCCTGGCACTGAATCCCCTCCCTCTTTTCGATTCTTAACGGTGAATAGGGGTGGGGAAGGAAAGGATTTCCACCTCTGCTCCTCTGACATCCACTTGTCTCTCTGGATGCTTAGGCAGAACAGAGGCTCTGTTTTCCCTATTTCTCTTGTAATGATATAAAAGGAAGAAACTATCCTTTGCTCTCACCTTCCTCTAAACTGCCCTTGAGTGAGAGGATAACTACTTTTCTTTATGACTGTTACTTCCCAGGTGACTTCCCTCGTCCTGTGTTACTACTGATCTGCTAATCTAGAGCCACTCTTGGGGATGAGACCTTGCCAGAGCCCAAGGACAGTGATGGAAGTCATCAAGGGCCATTTGTGGATAGCACAGCCAGCACGGGGCTGGGGAGCACCACTGCCAAAACTCAAGCACATACAGCTGGGCATGTTGGCAAAGGCAGCAGTTCTTAAGCTCCACCTGACCATCAAGCCTGTGGATGTGAGGCAGCAGAGCAAGGGCAGGGACTCCCCATGTCAGAGCAGTGCCAGCAGCCTGGGGAACCTGCTTAAGGCCACTGGGGTGGCTAAGTAGGGTGGTTTAATCTGTATCAGTGTCTCTTGCTGGGGGGCTCACCATTTGACTGCTGGCTTTGGGAGGGAAGTCTGTGATGGAGTGCCTCCTGAGGGGTTCCCGTACAAAGCCCAGCTCAGCTCTCAGATAAGCAGCTTGTATCTGAAGGCAGTGTTTATGTCTGAGTTAATTCCTCTCCCTTAGAGGTTATGGAGAGATTTGTGCAGTTTAGTCTCAGAAAAAGCGAGGGAGAGTCTCTCCCCATGGAACCTGTGGGAACCCTGAAAGAAGCTGGGTGCTTCCTGTCATGCACCTGTCTGATCCCCAAGTCAGAGAAAGCTGCATACCTACAGGTAAGGAAAATTCATCCTCTACTTTTGGAAAGGAAAGTCAAGCTCCCTGTTAATTAAAGCAGGAAGTGTAATTGTTTCTGTTAAGATACTGTAGATAGGGCCCCACATGAGATGTTGTCTTTGCTGTAGAGTGGATTAGGAAGAAAACAAACAAGCATGTTGGGAAAAGCAAAGATTGCTCATTATCAGCATTTCCTAGAAGACTGTCAGAGCAGATCATGAGACCCACAGGCAAGTCAGAAGAAACCAGATGCATAAGTATTATAAGTCATCTTCTTAGATGGTGGAAAACTCACTGGATGTGTACTTGTTACCTTGCTTTCCCACAGAAACAAAGTTAATTTTAAAAAATCTAATAAAACTATCAGGATCCAGTCCATCTCCCTTCTCATGAGTGGCTTCTGAAGAGTCTGATTGTGAGACCAGCCAGGCTGCACAAAGAGGGTCTGAGAATTTTACATCCCAACAAGTCAGTGAACAAATGCTGTCTGAGTGCTGAATACTTGAATAGCACAGCTGAAAAAAAAAATCATTCAGGAGTGAGCTCAGCACTCACAGAGATTAGAGGATCCAGAAGGAAGAGACACCTGAGTATACCCCAACCATAAGACCTTGAGGTGGAACTTATGACCACTAAAAGCACAGAAAGGACACCGTGCTGTGTTGGTGCTCACAGCTCTCAGCACCTTTCCTCCTGCCAGGTCCCTTCAGTCCCCTGCCTCCTAGAGAGCCCTCTTTTGACAACAGGGCCAAAGTCTCAGCACGTGTCCATCTGTGCTTGCCTGCTGAAACAAGAGGAAAAACTCCACAAAATGAGGGGAAAGAAAGGAGAAGAGGACAGGTAGGAGTCAGCTATCTAGGAGAGCTAAATAAGACCCAGAAGGCCCAGTCAGTAACTACTGAAAAGGAATGAGCATTGCACAGCAGTGAAACTGTGCTCAGCTTTTCTGACAGATGTTTCTGACAGATGTGTTCAATACCCCACGTCTCACTTCATTTGGCTTCCCTCTCATCTGTTAGCCAGGGATGTTGATTCACGCACACACAAGCAGATGTGCACCCTTTGGTGTCTGGTGGTGCTTTCTATCCATCCCCAGGAGTCTAAGGCTGGACAGACCTTTGAGAACAGACACCAAAAGAAGGAGGCCGTACCACAGCTGACCTATGAGCTGCCTTACCTTGAAATGCAACTCAGCCTAAACGATGCTGGGCAGAGAAGGTAAAGCTGGCTTCTGTAAAAAGCAAATACTGTGGTGAATGCTCCAGCAGCAGTGTTACCAGGTGAGAAAACAAGGGCTGCCCAAACACAGTGGAAAATGTGAGATGAAATCTTTCATGTGTCAGCTATCCTCTTTGAGTTGACATGGAAGGACAATCTATCTTTCTTCTCTGAACCCATCTTGAGCTAAGAAACAGAAGGGAAAAGGCATCTTCCTTGAATAAGAAGGAAGCATCCTTCCATTACAATGCACACCTGCAGGCCAAGAAAGCCAGCCTTATCTTGGGCCACATCAAGAGCAGTGTGACAGCAGGGCAAGGGAGGAGATTCTGCCCCTCTGCTCTGCTCTGGACTCTACCTGGAGTGCTGCATCCAGCTCTGGGGCACTCAATGTAAGAAGGAACATGTTGCACCTGTTGGAGCAAGTCCAGAGGAGGCCAAAGATGATCAGAGGGATGGAGCACTTCTCCTGTGAAGACAGGCTGAGAGATTTGGGGTTGTTCAACCTGGAGAAGAGAAGACTCTGGGGAGACCTTATTGCACCTGTAGGTACTTAAAGGGGGCTGCAAGAGAGCTGAAGAGGGACTTTTTATGGTGTCATGTAGTGGTAGAGCTAATGTCTTTAAATTGAAAGAGGATACAGATAGATTAGATACTAGGAATAAAATACTGTGAGGGTGGTGAGGCAGTGGAACAGGCTGTCCAGAGAAACAGTGGATACTCCATCCCTGGAGGTGTTCAAGGCCAGGTTGGATGGGGCTTTAAACAACTTGGTCTAGGTCATGGAAGGTGTCCCTGCTGATGGTAGGGAAGTTGGAATGAAATGAGCTTTAAGGTCCCTTCTAACGCAAACCACCACGATTTTATGATCTTCTTTTAAGCACTGTGATCTGACAAGGACTAGAAGAATTGAATAAACACAGAGCCACACAATGAGCATTTTACAGCCTGCTTTTCAGAGCAGGATGAAGGCAGACTGCACGGAGTTCTGCAGACCTGAGAGTGCAGCTATTCGAATGCAATGTGTG
The DNA here is from genome assembly GCA_013390105.1 of Tichodroma muraria. Lineage (NCBI taxonomy): Eukaryota > Metazoa > Chordata > Aves > Passeriformes > Sittidae > Tichodroma > Tichodroma muraria. Next base: position 17,965 of record WAAG01087420.1, on the reverse strand, counting down.
ATGTTGTTTATAACCTGCAGAGTGGCTGAGTTATGTGTTGCATTTGAATGCATTATATTGCACTGCTAACTGACTCAACTTCTTTCTGATGTGTGGTCAGAAAATCATTTGTAAATGTTTACTATCAAAAATGCTGTCATGAGCTATTCTCTGTGTTAAATAAGTTGGGCTGAAGTGGACACGAATCATCCCTATGATCAAAGCTTTAGAAGTTCAAATCTTTATTTTACCGTGTTTCCTAGGAAGCTCTTGCTTTCACATCGATAATAAACCGTTATGCTGAGGCCCTCAAGGAGCAGCAACCGGGCTTGAAATCACAGGCAGTGTTTCTTTTTGTGTTGGTACATCCTGTACAGTGAGAAGATTTCAACTTGACACGCGTGCTGCTTCGCACTTCAACGCTCACTACTTCAGTGTCACTCCTCACCCTCTGTCTAGTTCCCTGTTCCAACAACCAGCCTGGCATCCTGCTTCATATGGCACCATGTCTTAGGCCCGTCACCTTTTCCACACATTGTGACATTCCCCTTCCTTCCCACAATGCTGTTGCACATGCCGGTGTTGTCTGCTTGACTGTGTGAATTTGGAGAGACTGTAACAGGTGCTGATAAACACCAAACTTCAGAAAAATTTTCTGTGCTCTTTTAACCCCATTAGGAGGTTTTCAATCATGTGCAAGATGGCAGATCCTCAAAATTATTAATCCTCTGACACCTACTGTGGTATTTAAGCAGCTAAAAACCAATAAGGACCAGAAGCATTATCCTTTTGCACTCTTATAAATCTTTCTGTATGCTTACTCATGATGTGGGCTTCTAGACTGTCCTAGACTCTCACCTTTTATAAATCAATTCCCTGCTGGTTTGCAGAACTAAAGACCTGAGTCAATGAATCAACAGCTTGTTTCTCTTAACCTAAAATTTCAGTTAGAATGAGGAGTCTACACAGACCCCTGCCTGAGCATTTTGTAAAGCTTTGAAATATTAAATCAAAAGCCCTTCTAAATGCAGCACTTCCCTTGTCTCCTCTCTTCCCTTTGAGTGAAGCAGGGACATATAATACAGCACAGTCCTACAGCAGGAAGAGTTTGTGGCTAGCAGCTGGATAAGCCTCCACTAGCCACAAATTACGGGGTAAAGAAGGGGGGCCTGAAGCAGAGAGAACTAGTTTGGGTTTTGAACATAGTCCAGCTTTGTTTTATCAACAGCTATTTGTACAAGTCTCACAACTGAAGCAGCACAGGCACCAACAAAGTAGTTCAGCCACTGCTTTGATCCTGAGGCACTGACACAGGCAAAGCAGGAGGTACCAGCCTGAGAGCTTGCCTTCAGGACTGGCCTTTCGCGCCATCCAGATGGACCCACGTGGGTGCTCTGTGTGCACCAGGGGAGCTGCCATGCTGGAGGGAGTCCATGCAAAGGCTCTATGTGAGGGCACTCTGACAGTCCTCTTCCAAGCTGGTCCTGCACAGCAGCACCAACCCCAGAAATTTCCACAGCCGTGGGAGTGAGGATGTGTGACAACCTGCAGCTGCTCAGGGGAAAGCACACTGGAGGCCTCCAAATTGTGGGAGCTATGGAAAGAGCTGGGCTGAGAAACAGAGGCTATCACTGGACTCCTTGCAGTTCTGAAGTGACATCCACATGAGGGCAAACACACCTGTTAATCCTGAAAACAGTGGGTATGCCACTGGGAATGCCACTGAGACAGCAGGGTCACTGTGGTGACAAATGGGATAGGGGCTTCTTTTTTGCTCATGACAATGTCCTGAGATGTGAGATTCGTCTGGACTAGCACTCTCTGAAAGCTGACATTGCGCAAACTCCTCATGCCTCTCTCCACCCAAAGTCCTTATCAGATGTGCCAGACCTGCCTGTTCGTGTTTTACATTTCTCCTTTTGTGGCTTGGTCCATGCAACTCAGTTCTCAGCTACCTCATCCCCTGTTTTATTCAAACCTGATAGTATCTGCACAGCAATGGCAGTACTTCTAATTTTGCTTCCATATATTTTAATTCTGAGCAGATTGCCACAAACTGTCGCCAGTCCTATCTTCCCTTTCCTTTTCCCTGCAAAACCAGGATATGCTGCAACAGAAAAGCATTCCACCTCAGTTTGAAGATCAACTTCTTGTCATAAAGGGAGTAACTGTGGTTGCAAGGCAGCTCCCAAGGCCCCGGTTCAGCAGTTTGTCTCTGATCTGCAAAACATTTAAGCACATGTTTACCTGCAGGCTGATGATTATATCCCTTAGACTTGCCAGAGCCATGCTTTTGTGTCTCTGGTTTATGCATCCCTAGAGACTCATGAACTACTTCTAAGGGGGCCTGAAAGGTACTTAAGAAGAGCAAGTTCTCACCAAGAGGCTTGTTTGCTACAGAGAAGGTCCAGACTCCTGCTCAGAGAAGGAAGGGACCGAGGAACACTGCTTGAGAGCAGGACAGATCTGACAGGGTCAGGCCATGGGCTTTAACAAAGGGCTGAGATCCCACCACCTCTAGGTATGTCTTCATGATATCTCTTACAAACCAATGTCAACTTGCTCTGGAGCCCATCTGACAGGGTGCCATGAGCTCCAGACTGAGCATGGAGCAGTGGTGCTGAGCACAGGGCTGAGTCTGAGCTGAGACACTGAGATGAGGGACAGGCATTAACAAAAGCCTCCAGTTTGGGACTTCTGTCAGCTGGTTTGGAGCAAAATTAGGGCATACATGTGTCTGCCTGAAAAATATCTTACAGATACTTCCTTAGATTGAGAGCTGTGTAAAGCTTGGTGTTTCTTATCCTCTCCGCCATCTGGACAGAAATGACATAACTGCCCGTTTTTTCTGGGACAAGGCTGTGTCAGATTCTTCTCTCACAAAGCTGATCATGAATAGGCACCTGATTTCAGCCCTGGGGGCATCATGCCCATTTCTGCTCTTCCTTCGTCCCCCCATGCAGCCACAGCAAAATAAAGAAGCCTGCAAATGGTGAATAACCTGGGCCCATCCAATCTTACAAAGTAAATGTCCCATGTCTGCCCTTTATTGATCCATCTGCAAATGTGCATATGAAAGTAGGTAATTCGTGCTGAGATTTACTAAAAATATATCTAACTCACCTTGTGTTTTAAGCAGCCATTCAAATTACTTTCAGAAATCTATTATGTGCATTATCATTTTTATTTTCAGCACAAAGGGGATTTTTTTTTTCCCAGCCAGTCAAGTTACTGTCTACTTTTATACAATAAATTGCTATAAATTAAGTTAGCAGCAGTATAAACAGAGGTAATAGATCCCTGTCTCTGTAGTGGCAGCTGACAGCATTATGGAAATGTAGAATGTCTATTTCTGAGTTTATTCTAATGCTGATGAGTTTGCACTGATGTTCGTCTCTCTCATTTCTCATTTTATCACCTCTAATGCAGTGATTTCCCCCCTGCAAGCTTCTCTTTCCTGAGGCTTGATTTAGTCAAGTAAATCCTAAAGGCTGATGTAAAAATGAGCTGTAGAAAAATGCTTAGAGTTGGCATAGTAGGTACCACTTAGGCTTTTGTTTGAATAACAAAACTTTGTTTCAAAATAATAAAAGTTGCTGCAATTGAATGCATTCAGTTCAATAAAAATACAATCCATTTTCCCCTTGAAATATGCTCATAATAAAACAGAGCATGTATTTTTGTTTTAAATGCATTTCAAAATTCCAACCCCTACTGAAGGACCGCATGGAGCAGGTGAAGTAGGAGGCAGAATGAGAAAGTGAAAATTTGTAGCCCAAAATGTGTATTTGGGTGTGCAAACACATAAAATGGTCTCCTTTTCTTTTCTATTTACCTTTCCACCACTCTGGCTGCATAAAAAAGGCCTCAAAATTGCATGGATTACAACCAGTTTGGAGGATTCTTTCCACCACCAAATTGTAATAGGAACTTGTGGGAATAAGAATTAAGCCCTTAAGCTTGTGAGAGCTTCCAGATGCACCAACCTCCAGTATCAATTTAAAGAAATCAGTATTTTCATAAATTACAGAGGAGGTGACCTTGGAAGAATCTCTATCCAGAATTATGTTTGGTGACTCTCAGTTTTGAAACCCCCATCTGCCTTTTTGCGGAGCACAGCAAAATTTTTTGATTTTGTGACAGTTTGGTGAAGGTGGTCTTAAAGTCTGTGACAAGAGACAAGAGCCATGTCCTTCCCTGTACATTTGAACACAGTTGCCTTGGTCCATTTCCAGACCTAAAACTCCATTTTTTAGAATGGAGAAAAGCTCAGAAAACAGGTTTTTTATGAGAAATAAAAGTGTGAGTTGGTTTTTGGTTGGAGGAAGGGGGTGGGGGGAAGATGTGTTAAAAAAAGCAAGCCAGAAGAATCACAATAACCTTTCCTTCTTGCCCCTGCCCTAGAGTTCAGCTTGTCATTGAAGCAGACAGGGAAGGAGCTACTGAACCCATGAAGACCAGATTGAGACCACCAGAGAAAACTTTCTGCTGGTTTTGACATCTGACATCTGAAGGGATCCTGGAGACTGCTTAAGTTTGGTGAGATTTCTTTGGAAAGCAAGCAAAACAACACTGACACCAGAGCCTCAGAGTCTAATGGTTGTATCTGGGGAACTGACGGGAATTATTCCTTTTCCCAGGAAATTCCTGAATTGGGAAACTTGAGGATTGTTCAAGACCAAAGTTATTCTGAATTTTTTTAATTCCCCAGTGTATTTCTCTCCTCCTAGCTCTTTGTTTTTAGCATTTTGTTGAGCAAAGCCAACTGCAGCAGTGCAACAAACAGTGCCATTAACAAATTCCTGTTACCCAGTTTCATACCTGAGCCATGGAGTCAACCTCTGTTGGTTCCAGGGATATTCTCTGCTCTCAGCCAAAGCTAAGTTAGTTACCTTGCACTACCTTGGAAGCATATAACATATCATAACAACACAGCCATTAGCATGTATAGCACTGGTATATACCAGTGCCTGCAAGCTCCAAACTGGGGCAATTTCAGAGAAAAACAAGGAATCTGAAGAAAAAATAGGGACTCATCCATTAAACCCCAACTTTTGTGAAAGTACCAAATGGAGAACACAAATCTCTTGCTGAGGAAGAGGCGAGTATCTTCTCGGTAGGTACAGCTGCCTTTGCATACCCTGCAAAGCTGGGAACTGGCTACAAGGAGCACCCCGGAGCACACAGCTGTGACCAGGAGTTCAGGGCAACAGCAGACCAGAAATGGCACTGCTGCCATCTAGTGATTTTTATAACCATTTGAGCTTAAGGGAAGATGCTGTAAATCTTGGCAGGTAGCACTAGCTTAGCAGTGTAGAATAATGCAGACATAAACTGTGAACTTACCTGCTGTAAAGAGAAGAATACGGTGAAAAATACAGTGCTGCGTGTCTTCAGCACACAATGAACATAATGTTGTGTAGATCCATGTTCAGCCCAAAAGATATTGCTGGAACATGACTGCTAGCAATGACCAGAGCAGGAACATTTAAGAAATGATGCATTCGACATTGATGTGATCATTTGTCTCCCATGAACATTTCTTGACAAGTTCTCAGAATTCAAATTCAACTTCTGTTCTGGAATGTGGCAGGGCTCTGCTATCCAGAATGGAAAAGTTTAAGTAAAAAGTGTATTTTCAACTACAGTAATTACGCTAGAATTAACACAGAAATTTCCACCCTTGTTTAAAATTGTGCTCCTGTACTCCAAGAGACCTGAAAGCAGGGATTTCCACTGCATCCTTTTGTCATAGCACAAAGCTTCATTTTACCAGTCATTTCCCTCTCCACTAAGCTTTGCTTTCTCCTTTTTTCACAAAAAATTCTCAGTGATTAGTGATCACATTTTCTTCTGCACCCTACCTTTCTTGGTGTACATTTTCCATCCCTTCTCCATCTTTTCACTGATGTTTCAAGCCTTCTTTATATGGAAGTTTCTCCATGCATAGTCTCATCCCAGTGGTCTGACTAAAACACGCTCTTCTCCTCCTTCGGAGTAGATCTACATTGAACTGAGAACTCCCACTGAAGACATAGCACCAATTTGCATAATAGCACTGCAATATCCCCCACACCATACTTGGTGTATTTTGCTTCTCTTTAAGCATTAATTTTGTCCAAGCACAGAACTGTTCCTTTGTTGAATGTGCTGAAAATATGCAAACGCACTTAATAGGAATGGAAGAATGTCTGTTACTTTTCTCCTTGTTAGATCTTAGACACTGTCCTCATCCTCCCACCTATCAGAGCTTGTAATTTACCAGTGCAGTTTCCAGGACAAATGTGTCTAAAGAATCCTAAATTTTAGCTCAGTAATAGGATTGCTAAATCCAAATATAGAATGATCCAAATAAATATATAGAGGTTTTAGCTCAGCCTCACTCATTTTACTAGAACACTGCTGTGGGGGTGTTTTGAGCTGTGCTAATTTGCAAATTTCTTGGTAATAATCATCTTTTCTTCAGGTTCCTTCAACTGGAAACTAATGCATTTCAAGGCAGAAAATGTGAAGAAAACAGCTACAACTGAAATAGACTCAGTGGGGGACGTTTTCAGATTTGGTTTTTATTTGGTCATTTATCTCTTCAGAAAAAGCAAGCAGCTCAACTAAGTAAAAAAGAGAACTCCTTGCTTATGAAACCTAGCAGACATTACAATGCTCTCGAGCGATGTGGTAAACGCTTCCATTACCTGAGACATTTAACCATGAATTGAATCCAGGACTGTAAAACATCCCATTCTTTCTGTGCTCCAAGTGCAGCACCAATACTCAATAGCCCTCCCTGGCTGGTATTGTTAAGAAAAGAAATTATTTATGACTGGGATATACACTGATATAACCTCTCTACTTCTCTCTAGATAAGTACACTGTTATATCCTGCATAGGAACAAACAACAGGTTTTGTGTTAGTTTTGTTTTTTTTTACATTCCCTCATTCTGAAATCATGACTGAACCCCATCAGACTCTCCCCTAGGTCTCTCACCAAAATAAATGCGGGGCACACAGACCCATGTGCCTTATTTGGGACCAGCACTTCTTGGAAGAACAACTTATCCCCGTTGTGTACAAGTGATCAGCACACAGCCCAGGCACATGATAAGGATTTGAGAATCACTGGGAGGCTGGTCAAAACTGCTTCGCAGACTGTCACAGCCTCAGCATCCCCAGACAAAATCGAAAACCATCAGCTTCCATCTGGAGAGCAATTGATGACAGAAAAGAAGAAATTTCAAAATGTTGTTGGCACGGTGCAGTGAGCGACGAGCTGAAGAAGCTTCCACTGTTATTCATCTTGAAGCACCTTAACTTCTTTTGAAGGTTTCTGATGTGCATTACAAAAAAAATGTTCTCATTTCAAGTTTATCCCACATTTGTACTTATGTTTCAGACCAATACTGTCTTCACACAAAAATTTTAAGCTCAGCTTTATGACTCTTCTGTCTGCTTGGTGCAAAGCACAGCTAAAATTCACTTTATAGAGGCCTTTCATTCCTCCATCTTTCCCAGCATGAGCTCAGCCACAGCCTAGACTGCAGAACTGCCCATTAGATAGTTCTCTTGTACAAAGTTGCAATGCCACAGGTTCCATTATTTTTAGGTTCTCCTATGACCCAGGAAAGTGATCTTGATTTAATTTTATTTCAGATTGTGACACAGGTGTGAGAGGTGAGGCTTCTTTAAGCAAGTTTGCAAACAAACAATAGTGCAATCACGAAAAACAGTCACTGTATACCTGACCAGCTATATTTACCCCCATACCAAGGGCTAATTGCTTTTACATATTTGGGGAAAGAGGGGTTGTTGTCTCCATGCAGTACAGTTTTTCTTTCCTTTGAGTGACATATTGTATTTGCAAAATGAGAATGAATGCAGGTATGACAGCTCTCTATAAATACTTCTGAGCAAAAACAGCAACCAAAGACAATAATTATATTAGCTAAAATAAGATGCTGGCACAAGAACAAATGAATGCAAGTTAACCATGTATACATTTAAGCTGGTAATTAGGAGATGGTTCCTAACCCTCAGACAAAAGAGACTCTGGAACAGTCTCCCAGTGATCATTGTGGGGGAATGAGACTTGATTACTTTAAAGATAAAGATTGATAAGTTTACAATAAGGGATTGAATGACAGTGGGCCTACAGTAGCAGGGAACAGCCCTTGATGACCCAGATCACGTTGTCTTACCCAGTGACCCTGAAACCATTGAAAATTACCTGTTATGTAAAACACATAAAATGTCCTGCAACACCACCACCATCTCCCAACACATATCACTCTGCAATTCATAACTTTTTGTTATTCCTCACCTCTCGTCACATCAGTACATCTCCTTGCCTTTACTGTGGCTCCAGCCTTGGCGAGTCTGAAGCCCTTTAGCCTTTCTTCTTTTTGTATCAGTTCAGTATAGTCCTTTCCCCTTTGCTTAACCACTTCCAGGAACAGGCTCTTCTTCTCCAGACCCCACAAATCCTACTGTAGTTCACTGTACTTTTTCCCTACCAGGTGGACACTGACCTCCCATCTCACCTTAGCTTTCTCAGCATGAATACAGAGGGTGCAGCACGAGGAGCAGGGGGAGAAGGTGTGTCCCCACTGTGACAGATGCTGAGGCTCCAGGGAACATTCAGGCTGCTGTATTGGCATTACTAATGAATGCACACACCTTTGTGGTTTCATTAATGACTGTACTGAAAGATGAAGAGGCATGAAAATGAATGCATCCTGCAAAAATGCAAAGACAAATGGGAAGTAATTTAAATAAAGCCCCAACACCAAAACAATGCACACAACAAATCTTTTGAAGTTTTGATTCTCTAAGGAAGCAAGTCCTTGTATCCAAAGAGGAGTCACCAGAATTGCTTATAAATAAGACTAAGGAAATTATATGGGTGAGGCAGTTGGCAAGCAAGCAAGCAAGGTTCATTACACCTGAAGTCACTGTGACATCGTGGTCACTTCCTCCATTTTCGTGTTTAAGAGCACACTGGTAGCTGGTAACACACAAGTCTTGTCATGTGCACAGAGAAGAGTAACACTGTCTGTGCAAAATAAGCAGCAAGACTAAGTGCTACAAGAGTAGCACTGCCTGTGTGCTGCTTTTCTTCAATAGGTGGAGAGCTGAGGTTTTAAACCAGGTCCCATTCCAGTTAATGCCAAATCATTTCGGAATCTAGGGAAAAAATAAGAGAAACTGGGACAGGAGTGAAAAGAGATTTATGAGTTGCAAAACTATGACAGGTAAAAATGATAATTGTTCACACAGCTCTGAGTTCTGAATTGAATTCAATACATAACTTGTTTGTAAGCTCGTGCTCATGTTATTATTCATTCCTTACACTCATTGCACTTGAGACACCACAAAACTAAGTACTAAAACCCAGTGAAACAAAAGAGGGACACTAGATCTAGCAGCTTGGACTGTTGTTCAGTCAGGAGAAAATAAGCAGACAGGGATGCATGGTGGAAATAAAGTGGGGAAAGCAAGGCCAGATTGGGTGGCTTCACGGGCAGTAAGTCCTTAGTACATAACTAATCTTGCATTAAGCATAGGGAACTATACACACATCCTAAAATGTTCTGCACTGCCAAGAGCATTTTATACAATATGTAGCTCGCAGCCAAGAGGACACCTGAGGGAACATACCGTGTACCCTTTTGCAGTTTCTTTCCCAGGGATGTAGGCAAAAGAGTGTAAGATGCTCTGAGCAAAAGGAATAAGCAATATACTCACAACAGTCTGAGGCTCACTGAAGCTGCATTCAGGTCTTAACAGCTATAGGGACTGTTTGATTTTCTGATTCCCTCGCTATGACCTCTTATATTCCAGAATACAAAGAAACAATTCTGCTGAGTTTTAAGGATTTGAAGCGGTTGTGACTCTCTTAAATTTGCTATCAGCATTCTGACATTTTCCCCACCTGACCCGTTTAATCCAGGTGTATACTCTAAAGAGATTCCCAGATTTTCTAGAAAAGCAAAAGGCTAAGCTGTCTTAAAGCACCCAATAAATGCCAATGTTTTGTGCTGGCTGGTTCCCTTTATGAGCTCTGAAGAATGGGAATGATTGAAATTAATTTTTCTGAGCATTTCTTTGCTGATGAAAAGTGCAATAGAAGGGACTATATGTTATTGTTGTTACTGTTACAATTCCCATTATTATTACTATAATGTTTATTCTGTGGGATGAAAGAAACTTGGATAGATCTCAACAGGGGAAGTCTGAATGATTGGTGCTTCAGTGGCTTTATGTGCAAGTATCCTGCTAGATGCTCATTTTTGCAAATTCACCTGCAAATTCATTCTCTCTCATACACACACAGTTCCTGACACAATCTAATACCTATGAACCATCCAGCACTAAAAACATTAAACTGCAGGGGAGCTAAAATGCTTTCTCTTTCTAGGGTGCAGAATATTAACCATACCATCCCCACACATTTACTAGCTATCATTACCAAATTCTTGCTATCATCAAATACCAGGCTAATCTAAGCCCTCAATTTTCAAAGCAATCTGAATCCCTGTTTCTTTGGGCACATAGCTTCTCCCAGCCATGCTCGGGGCTTCTTCTGACTTGCTCCCATTCTGCCTCCACCTGACCCATAGGCCAGGAGCTCCCAGGCGTTAACTGATGTTTCTGTTACGTCCAGAGATGTTTTTGTACAGCCTGTAAAACGAAAAGAAAGCTGAGAACTATAAAAACACGGGAACTGTGATTTTGTTGTGCTGTGCACTGTCGTATGGGGTATGAATCCACCACTGGAACCCCTAGAATCACCAATAAGCAGAGGTAAAGGAAAAGGTCATGTCAGGTTCAGCTCTGGCAAGATCCTGGCCATAATTTGCAGAGTGATTCCTCCTTCGGTTACACTCTGGAGGGCAAGGAGTGACTTTGGTTTCGCCAGTAGCACACGTGAACATGCATGAGAACATCTGCACAGGCTTTGTGCTGAGCCTAGGGGCTGGTGAGTTTTTACCCTGATGTGTCACAGCTGCTGCACTTGCAGACATTGATCTGTGTGTACAGGCTGTACCGCTCACTTTGGATCAAACTACACTTTCACACATAGGCCTCTATCCTCTTCAAATTGCTCTAGGCCCTACTGGACTGCGAATAATTACTGTCATCATTCTGTACTTGTTGGGACACAAAAGCGGGAGCCGAGGGCGGGTCCGTAGGTGCAGGGGAATGGCCTGTGTGCGAGGGTCGGGTCTAACCTCGGGCACGGCTGGGGACGGTGGCCTGCAGACGGCGTGCGACTGTGAGCACCCCCGAGAGAGCCACGGGGCATCGGCCGGCGCCTGAAGGGAAGGACAGCTCCCGCTGCAGTGGAGATTACGGGATTTAAGGCGACAGTGAAATGAGGTTTGTTGAACCTCCCAGCAGGTCACAGTGAAGAAGGGACAGCCTAGTGGGGAAAAGGATTCTTTTCTGACCTGGCTGGTTCCTGAGGTTTTTTTTAAGCTCTGTCTTGAAGCCTTTGCAATAATGAATGAGCCCTTTAGAAGATGCTGGGGCAGTTTTGCCTTTCTCTTGGCTGCCACGTATGGACAATCGATAGATAAGAACGGGTGCGAGGGTTGCGTGATGCCTTCACAGGCAGTAGTCCCGAGTGTGCTGTCCAGTCGTCCTTTCTCTGCCCCAGCTGGCCCCGAATCCCCACCTGTGCGGTGCAGCCGCTCAGTTCCTCGGGGAATCAGATAGTCTTGAGGGAGATGTGCCCATTCACGTGCGTGTGTGACTAATCTCATGGAAGTGCTGCCTCTGTAACTGTTCCATAACAGGATTGCGCCCTTTCCCATTGACACACCGCGGCAGCAACAAGCAGCCAACGACCAGCCCGGGCTGCGAGCCCGGCCGGCTCCGTCTCTTACAGACACGGACAAGAGAGGGGAAGCTGGGCCGGCACCGCGCAGCACCCGCACGCACTCCGCCAAGCCAGGGGGAAGGAACGTGGGCACCCCTCCACTGGTGGTGGCCGGGCACAGATGCCCGCTGTGTGCCACCCGTGTGTCGCACGGCTCGGCGGGGGCACGCCGCTCCCGGGCACTCGGCCGGCCATCGATGCGCTCGGCGAGCCGGCGCCCCGCCCCGCGGGTGCCGCGTTGGAAGCGCTCGGCGCTCGGCTGGCCGGCACTGGCGCGGATCCCTTGTCTCCCTGTCCAAAATGGCGGCCGCGGGCGGCGGCGNCGGGGCCCGGGCTCCGGGGTGTGCCGGGGCGCATGCGCAGGACGGGCCGGGCGCGGGAGCGTGCCCGCGGAGGGGCCGGTGCCGGGGTTCGCGCCCTCGGCTGCGCGCGGAATTCCCGGCGGTGCCGTCTGCCCTCACGGCCCCGGGCGGGAGCGCTGGCGGGACGTGGGGTGAGGGAGCCACCTCTGCTGCCAGCCGGCAGCGGTACCGAGGAGCAGGGTCCGTGCGGAGCCCCGGGGCTGCGGAAGAGCAAGGCTGGGCCTTGAACCCGCGTGTGCGCTAAGGAACGGGACGCGTGAAAGGAGAGCTTCCCCAGTGAGCCTGTGCCATCGCAGCCGAAACCCGGGAATTTGAAGCAGGGGAACCTAATTGAGGTTTTCAAGATGAGAGTACTTAAGGGATATTTCGTATTTGCCAGATTGGAGGTCTGGGCTGCCTTTGGGCAGTATCTACCAACCTTTGTACCTGCCAAGCAGATAAGATTCAAGAAGAGACTAAAAGGTATGCACGTAGGTACAAAGAAATCGTAGGCTCTCCAAGTCATCCATTCATGAATGACTGTCTTCAGCTTTGTTTTGCTGAGCAGCGTCTGGATTAGGCCCTTACCATGTTGAGCACAATACTCTGGTGTTGTGTGGCTTCCCACTGAAGTCTGTATGATAAACAAACAGCACAAAATGTTGCCAAGGTCTGGTTTAAGATCATGAGCCCACAAGTGGCAAGATGCTCTTTTTTATTGCCGAGTGCAGTGCTCTCTGCATGTACATATGCAGTGCTCTTGTGTGTAGGTAGAATTCTTGTGTTTGCTACGAGCAATATATAATGGTCAGAACACTGACTCGACATTCTGCAGTGAGTGTTTTCCCAAAACCTGAAGAAATAACATGTATTCCTATGAATTTAAATAGAAACCTCTCCTGTGTACCCACAAGCCTGATGTAGTTGTGACTTTGTTGTATAAGTTAAGTAACCACTATAGGATGAATAAGTTGTACATTGTCAGCATCAGCCAGTTGTTTATAAAATCGAGTTGCGTGGGGGATGTACAAGCACAAGTTCTCTGCTCCCAGATGTGTAGCTTCAGTGTGGCAAGATTACCATGACAGCTGGGATGAGCAGCCTGCATGGTCTTTGTGGCTGGGAGTTTACACTTGTGCACGTACACACACACGGAGGCAGCTGGGAGCGATTGGATTAATCCCGTAGGAGCAGAATGTCGATCTTTTCTTGCTGAGCTGGTCACTGGCTGAGGAACAAAAGCTGTTTGCCCTGAGAGAAGCAGAGTGTGGCTATTCCATGGCAGCACTGTCCTGCTGTGTGCGCCTAGCTGGCGCAGTGACTCAGTTAGAGGAGGCCTGGAACCTGGGGGACAGAGGTTGGGTTGCTGCAGGCTTAGCTAAAGGAGTGCTCTCTTCCATCCCCTCTCCCGGGCTGGCATTCAGAATGGCTGCAGTGGTAGGGAAGCACATCAGTAGGATGCACACCTCTAATACAAAATGTGTGATCCTCTAGTAAAAAGAAAAAAAAAAAAAACCAGTAATAATTCTTTTGCAGTTTAATTCCTTCTGCCTGGTCCCTTCTTTTCCTTCACTTCATCTGAGATTCAAGGGTTTGAAAGCTCTTTAAACATCCCACTCTTTGCTACAGTGGCTCACGATAAAAAATGGCTTTGACACAGTTTGGGTGCAGTTTTGTGTATCATGAAAATCAAACTCAGTTTTCTTCTCACCCTTCTTCTATTTTTGTAAATAAATTAGTTCAGTGATTAAAATATTTTATAAAAAAGAGATTGTATTTTCTGTCTTTAAAATAATACGACATCAATTTTGATTAAAAATCCAAATCTGTCAAGCCCGAAGGGTGACCACTCATTTCCTTTCCCACTGTCTTCCAAAGAATCCTTATTTGGTTCAGAGAAAGTTTCCCCGTTTACATAGTGATTCTTCTTTATGGGAGGGTTATATTCATTCTCTGTTTCTCAGACCTTTTCCTATAGATGGGAACGAGGGAAGGAGCCCAGACGTGGCAACTCATTCACAGGCTCCTGCAGGACCACCATGGCTTATGATGGCACCAAGAAGAAAGAAGGTATGACTGCTTCATAATCTCAGAGGGATTTGCAAAATAAATAGGTAAATAAATTTTAAAGAAGGGTGCTGTGGAGCCCTTAAATTTAACCTGGCCAAGTTCCTGGAGGAGCCCCAGCCCTTAACTTCCAGGTGTAAAGTACTGGGATTGGAACGTGAGAGAAATGGGTGGTATTTCCTAATACAGACAGCCTGATTGGGAACTCTGCCACTGCAGCCTTTCTTCTCCCTGCCAAGTGAGTGGGACAGGGGATCAGGGATATTGATACGTTTAGTCATGGTAACATTTCTAAGTCCACTTGTCTTTAGGAGGAACATACAGGCACTAGAGGTTAAATCTGGAATGATTGTGTTATTGCACCGAGCCCCATCCCTCTGGTCAGACAGCACAGATTGTTTGTTACCTTTCAGGCCTCTGTGCTTGGGTTTTGTGCATCACTCTGTGCCGGTGTCCTCTGTTAGCTTGTTTTATGAGTGGTGCACTTGTCTGTCATTCCTTAATGTGGTATTTCAGTTCTTCCTTTTTTCCCATTTCACATAAATCACAGAGTTCCTAGAGAGTCACCGAAGTGTTGATGACGGGCTGGCAGCTGGCAGGATACAGCGGGAGAAAAAGCGCTCGTACAAGGATCTTCTGCAAGAGGAAGACGAGATAGCAACTCAGGTAGGAACCCTCAGAGAAAGGCCCAGGGTGTAAGGATATGCATAAAGGTAGTGATGGAATGGAGTGGAATGGGTTTCTTGTCCTTTTTTTGATTTATTTTTTTTTTTTTATTACTTAGAAATGCATGTAGAAAACAACAAGAGCAGCTAATCATGTCCTGTATTGTTCAGTAACTTTCCTGGGGGGAAGAGGAGGGGATCAATCCCTGATTCCAATTTTTCTGACCTCAGAAAATGAGGTTGTAGGAGTGTTGTCCCAGTGTTAATGTAAAACCTTGCAAGTAAGAATAACTTCTTACATTTTTAAAAAATAGCTTTTACGGTTGTAAAGATAGGCAGCAAAGGATGGATAGAATATTAACTGATGCACTTTTGTCTTCCTGATTCTGCAGACAGCCTGAAATGATAGCTCTTGAGAAGAATGAACTTGCCCTGTTTACCTGTTTGGGGCCTTGACTCTTGAAATCACATAGTGGCAACTTAGGTTTCTTCAAAGCTTTCCTCTTTGAGCTACAATTTCTGCTGTTAGTTCAGAGGTGTCTATCGAGTGATTTGGGGTTTTTTTAATCTCAAAAGCAAATTCTTGTTTAAAATTGAAATCTACCATACAGTTGGAATTCTTTAGAGGAGCTTCAGTTTCAGATTCATAAATTGATCAAGACACAGATAATAATTAGGTAATATGGAAGATGAGGAAATATTTTTGTCCCATCATTCTAGTTGTCACCTCATTGTACCTCCTGTTACTTCTTTTTCAGCATAGTAAGCATGAACTGCTCTCCTTTGTTTTCAAGGCTTGACAGTCTATGCATCTGAAGTTACTTCTTAGCTTTATTAGAGGGTAGATGTCTGTCTTTTCAGCTGATCTCCAAGTGCTGGCTTTCATTGCCCATATCTCAATACTTCCCAAATGTGATTTTTCAAGTTTTGTTTTATGTTGCTCCTCTCACTTGGGGGTCCCTCCCTACAGAGATCTGTCTTTCAGTTTTCTTGGAGCCCTGTTGTGCTGCAGTGCCTACAGAAAGCTCAATGTCAATTAGGACTGAGACCTCTCCTGACTAATGATATTTTTTGTATTCTCCCACTTATCTGTAACGTGTTTTGTCCTACACTGTGTGCTTTTGGGGACAGAGTAGGTTTTCTGTTAGCACCTAGAATGATGATCCTGGTTCATACCTACAGATCCTTGGCGTTACAGTAGTACAAGTAACCCTTAATACCTCCTACAAATTTTTATTGTTAATAGTCCATGTGACTCTCATATTATTCCCCCTCCTTTTTGTCTTTAACTTTTTCCTTCTTATTCCAGGACAGTGAGTTTTTTCCAGGGACAGAAGCTCACAAAAAGAAGAGAAAGCACTCCTCTGATGAGTTCTGCTACAGAGGTGGGTAGTAATCAGGCAGGGGAAGGGGCTAACAGATCATTACTTTAAGGAAAGGATGCTCTTAAACCAGTATCATCGAGCTCTGTGGTTAGCATTTTATAGGAGGAGATGTCAACCTGCCTTAGAAACAAGTAATCAGAAACCTGACACTGATCAGCACCAGACAGTAGAAAATTAGGGAATTATATTTTCAGAGTCTGCCTTAACAGATTGTTATTGTAGGGGGTAGAAATCTTCCATCCCCTTTTCATTGACAAGTTGTAGTTTTCTAACTCATGTCTTCACATTTGACATTTGCTTTTCTTGTTTTCCTATTATACTTACAGGTAGTATAACTTTCTCTGAATTTATAAAAATAGAATGTCTGAGGTTGAAAATTAAATGCTTTTCTGTTCAGTGATTCTCACAATCAGTAAGTTGGCCAGAAAATGACAATTCGGCTCACAGAAGCTTAACACATTCAGGATATATTATTGGCCCAATAGAAGGAGAAAACAAAGCTGAAATTTCATCTTTCATCAAAATCTGTCTACAGAATGAAAAAGCTCGTATTTTCAATTCATTGGTCTCACCTTGGCTAAAAGTGTCACGAAAACCTTGCACTTGAGATGTAATTTCAGTTAGATGTACTTTCATTAAAACATTTTATTTCACAACTCACAAATGGAGTTCCACAAAACTTCAAGAACTTTCCCACTGTCTCTCCCTTGCTTTAATTATTTGACCAGCTCAGGTGTCACAGCCTCTGAATTGTATCAATAAGGCTGTGCTGAGCTGGCTGTGGTTCTGTTTAAGCCAGGATGTAAATCTGTCACCTGTAATTGTAAGGCTCACAGGATTGTCACTTCCCTTCCTTGCCATCGTTAAGGGAATCATCTCAATGTACATTTCTCTTGATCTTTCTCAGGTGTCTCGCCTTTGGATCTACCATCAAAGAAGAAGAAAAAAGCAGCTTCTAGCCCATCCTCAGCTGATACAACCATGGATTTACTCAAGGCTATCAACTCACCTTTGGCCACAAGCTCAAAGTCTTCAAAGAAGACCTCTGAAAAATCATCTCATTCTTCCTCTGGCCATTCTGAAAGCAGAAAGGAGCATCCCAAGAAGAAGCTGAGTGGGAGCAGTGGGGAGCACTCAGTGGATGACGGCAGCTCCCACAAATCCAAAAAA
Source organism: Tichodroma muraria (assembly GCA_013390105.1). Lineage (NCBI taxonomy): Eukaryota > Metazoa > Chordata > Aves > Passeriformes > Sittidae > Tichodroma > Tichodroma muraria. Next base: position 482 of record WAAG01087420.1, on the reverse strand, counting down.
ATGAAACCTCTTTATGTGAACACGGAGACGCTTACTCTTCGTGAGCCTGACGGCTTGAAGATGAAGCTCATCCTTTCACCAAAAGAGAAAAGTAGTGCAGCAGATGATGATTCTTTATCCTACTCTTCAGCACCAGCAGCTGCAAAGAAATCTTCAAAGAAATCAGCTCGAGATGAGCAAGGTTCATTCCTGCTGGGGCATGATCTGCAGAGCTTCCTGAAGT
>WAAG01087418.1:3168-32766 GCA_013390105.1 Tichodroma muraria | reverse complement strand
AATGAAACCACGACAGTCTCCTACCATTACCAGATGAAAAATATTGTTCTATCAGTCTTGACTAATAGAAAACCAATAGAAAAACCAATAGAAAAGCCCATGGTGATCCCACTGCTAAAAACCCTCCTCAAAGCCCTTATGTGAAGTCAGCATTTTGGGACCATGTTCAGTCTACCTCCATTGCCACCTGACCAGATCTGGTCATCTGGCGTGGGTGCCATGCTATGCCAACTGGTGGTGCAGGGAGGGACAAAAGCCTTCATAGTCCTTGCTTGCCCACTAAACCCCCTTGGTTTATATCTGCAGGTACTTGGACCCAACCTGCAGCTGTAGCAAGGTAGCATTTACACTCAGGTGTCAAACAAAAGAGAAAAGCTGCTTGTGTAATTTCACAGACAAGGTCCATAGAGAAGGAAGTGCAACTGCTTCTCCAGCCTTCAGAGATAATTTTAGGATGGCTCAAATGGCCATTATGGCCTTAATGACCGTGATGTGTCTTTGTTTTCATGAGAGACTTTTGGCAGCCAGCATCAGTTATTTGCCAAGCAAGAACATGCACAACCAAAACTGTGTCCTTTGTTTGTAGTTCATATTGAAAGGTATTCCCTGCGGGCAATGCTAGCAATGAATCTAACATGAACTCAGTGTGGTGTATTTGAAAAATTACCAACTGTCCATTTTTTTCTTTTCAGTCCAGGAGAGAAAAAGTACCAACCCAACAGGGGAAAATGTTGAGCAGATTTTACACTTGACACTTCCTCCTGCACTCTACAGAAAATTGCCATCACCATCTCCAGTAATTACAGATTAAATTCTCCACAAATGTATAAAGCAACATGCATGTATCCCAATTTCCATGGCACCTGTCTTATTGTTAATGCAAAAAATCTTTCTTATATCTGCCAATAGTCATGGAGAAAGTCAACGGATTACACAGTGATCATTTACTGAAGAAAGAAATGAGTCAGTATGGGAAAGATAAAATCTTGCTAGTTAATATGCATTTATTTGAAAGATATAAAAGTCTTAGGAATGAATTGTATTTGGGGCACTGTATGTGGGCTTGCATACTGTAGTGTAAGTACAATTACTATGCAAATGCACTCAGTAACCATGGAAGAAATTTAGGATATAGCTGGTGGCACCACTCTTAGTTTGAGATCGTAGAAACTATTTTGACCAACTGATCCAATGTTACTATGAGAAGCTAGAACTGATGTTGTCTTTTAACTTGGGGACAGATTTTCAAACATGTGATAAAATGTATTTTCTGGATCTATTTTTTTTCAGCACAGTTGCATGTATAATTTCAAGGCATTAGATATGATTAACTAATTCTGATCCCTGTAACCATTATCCCATTATCCCAGACCTGTGCTAACCACTTTGACAGTTCTCTTTCGTTCATCCTACATCATACACATCACTTTTGTGGTGAAGAACCGAGGAGACAATTGATTGGAACTGGTGGAGAGTGATGCTGAGTGCCTCCTCACTACAGTATGTGATACAGCTGCCAGTACAAAAGAGTGGGCAAGTTTCCTCTGCATCTTCCTGTCTTTCTTGTTTTCTAGGAGGTCCTTTTCTGCTGCACTGCTAATCTCTGACCAGCAATGCAGGCCAGCTTCCAAAGCGTTTTGTATTAGCGCTCATTCTAGTGGGTCCAATTTTTCTCTGAGTTAAACCCAATTAACTCCAGAATAATTCCATTAACTTCAAAGCACCAAGCAAGTGAGTATTAAGTGTATGGAAGGGAATTCAGTGTATCACCTCCAGTAGTGTGCTTTCCCCTGAACACCCTGGCACACGAGGAGAGAGCAGGATTGTTGTTCTTCGCTGCCTATTAATATCGAGCATCTGGAGGTTTGTTTTAGTCTCACCTTTGTGACAAGCTTGTCAAAGAGAAGAGCAATGGGTTTTTTTCATGTTTTCGAAAGTCATATCATATTTCAATTTTTTTATTTTTTCATCATGGTGTTTCTGCCCACAAAAAGATATATAATTCTAGGATAAATTGTTCTGCTCGTCAGTCACATTAGCTCTTTCTAAAGTAACAACTGCAACAGAAAAACACATACCAAAACCTGTGGAAATACAGTCATATAACCACAAGACTGCATATTATTCTATTATTTTGTTTTCAGAAAAAAGAAAAGAAGGAGAGCACTTACGGTGTGAAAAAATTGGAGTTTTTCAAAAGTTACTTTTCCACTGATATTAATCAGCATGTGCAGTGCTCACAGTTTGAATAAATCTTAAAAAAACCTCAAGCTATCCTTTGTATATGAAGTCAAGTATGTTATAATTTGTAGTCAAGTGACTATTTAGAGGAGCTCAAAGCATCAGAGAAAACTGTCAGACTGTAAAACGGGATTGTATACTTTTGCACTCAATGTAAGTCACTTGTAGTACACAAGAGTTAAAAATTGAATAAAATTAGCATTTTTCAATCATATATTCAATAGGAATTTGGTACTAAAGGAAAGTTAATCTTTTAACATGCTATGTTGGGGAAGGATTGACCAGTAAATTAATATTCCTGTACTCCAGAAGCATTTTTTCACAACTACATATCCAAATTTATGCACCTAATCTTTTGATGTGACGTTTGAATGCAAACAACATGTAGTTTATGTTTCTGCCACAGAATAGAGTAGGCAGACTCATTTAACTGTTTCTAGTCTATATTGCTTCATGGTATTCATATGGACAATTCCATTTATTTACGTCAACTCTCAAGAAGTGCACGGATGTCTTGGGCAAGCTGAGATTTTGTTTTCCTGCATGTACTCACATGCACACATTGGCCTTTTTAAAGCTTTTCCACTCTATTTGTCCTGGCACTTGACAAAGCCACTTCTCACTGCTTTCATATTTATATGGCATCTCTCACTCAGGGGTCTCAAGCAGTATGAGTATTAAAACAAGGAAATGTATACTATTCATCTAAAATATTTGTATTCCTCTTCTTGTGGAGGTTGAAAATCTGGCACACAAAGGCTAAGCAACCTATGGGGCTTGCACAGCTGCCCTAAGCCTCATAGCCTCAAGGCTTTTTTCCCCCTTTTGGACATTTCCAAAATAAAGCCCATAACTCTCAGAGATGTTCCCAAAAGACCGTCCCACAGCACTCTTGAGTTTTTTATCTCACAAGGTTTGGTACAGTGAGAAATTCAACAAAATGCTGGTGTCCACAGGAGGAGGATGTCCTGACAAGTGGTGGACAGAGATGGAGGGGGAGAGGCTGCTGCCTCTGGCAGCCGAATATATCAGTTACAGTATGCAGCAAGTATACATTAAGTAGCTAGTATGTTTTCAAATAATGTTAAGTTTTTTAGGTTTTCCAGATCATCAGAAGTGTAAAGAAATCTAAAAATACCAAAGTAAAATAGGTAACACTTCTGAACTCTCTTTTTTAAAATATTTAGAATCATGCTAAATATTTTTAACTCTTGATGCTTTGTCTCAGCTGCCTCCTCTTTTTTACATATTTGCCTTTTCTCATAGGCTCTTGGTTATAGAGTGTTCCAAAAGTGTGTGCATGCTTTCTTGCGTAAGTTCCCTGTATATTTGCTTCTCCTTAGAAGTTGAATTTGAGGTCACCCACAAAATCTTGGCATAGTTTAAGATGTTTTATACGTTCATATTAAATAATCTAAACTTACTAGGAGATGCAAGGTTTAGTATTAAAATTTAGGGTATCATTTAGCAAAAGGTAAATAATTTTGGGATTTTATTGACATAATTCTTGTATTCTATAATTCTTGATGTAATTCTAATATTCTACATTTTTCTCAATATAATTCTAGAGCTTCCCAAAAAATCAGATTTTCTCATCCAAGATCTATTTTCATAGGTAACCTAGAGTCCAGTTACAGAGTTATGAAGATGTATATAGCAACAGTATCCATGGAGTTTAGACTTTTTCATCCAAAGGAGGTAGGTTTGGATTTTTTTCTCTAGATTACACCGAAAATTTAAAACTTCCTTTACAAACAATGAAAAGAAGGAGCCATCTATTAACCAGAGTCATAGGGAGGTATAGATTTTATCATTCACTTCTAAATTATTTTCTAAGCTGTCACTCATAGACATGCTGAAGTCATTGCTGTACAATTGGGCTGCTCATATCCAGAACAGACTGGCATCACTGGTAGCGACACTGAATGTTGTCTCTGCCCCTGCTGTTCACACCTTCTCTAACCACATACTCTCACACTGGGGCATCAACTTCACAGCCCACCCTTCCCACTGCCTTCATCTCTCAAGCCCACTTTTCTGCAAATAGGGTCAGCAGTGCTGCTGCCTGGGGTCAGGCAGGGCAGGCAGGCAGTGCTGGCCTGAGCTGAGCCACAGGGTGTAAGCCTGCACAAACAGCTGCTGGTAATGGCCTGTGAACAGGCTGTTTCTGGGCAATTCAAATTAGCACCCATATAGGAAGAGGGAGGTGGCTTGGCTGTGGCCTTGGAAGTGGTTTGTGTGATGCCAGGGGCACTCCTGCTACAAGGGAGGGAGCCTCATCTGATGTCAGTCTGCACCAAAATAGATCAAGGCAGTATTGCCTTCATGCTCCATGGAACAAGACCTGCAATGAGTGAATTATTTAGCGGTGATGCACATCTTCTGAATATTCTTGCCCTATTTAGGAGCACATAAATGAAATAGTTGTTATGAGAACTTTCTTGTCATCCTGTACATCAAACACATGCCAGACAGTTTGGGCAAAAGACTGGTACCTCAGCCATGAATCAACTTGTGTTTATTGCTGTTCTGGTTTTCTTCTCTTGTTTTTTCTTTTTACTACTTTCCATATTTTTAAATGGTAAGAAATAAGATGCAATGCTAAACATTAAAGTTAAATCAGCAACAGTATATCGAGAAGTACTTCTCCTCTGAATGGTGAAGAACATTTTGCAGGTAAGGTGCAAAAGAACAACTTGTAGCTTGTCTTCCTGAGGAATTTGGTAGAGGTGAGGACCGGAAAGCAGCATTCCTACTAAGGTTTGACAGCACCTTTATTCTGCCATAGTCTTTCTGGATGTGCATTGCCATTCCTGCATCTTTTTCAAATGAAAGGAAGAATCGGGTCCAGTGCCCCTGGGACAAATTCAGAAAATGTAGATAGAAAGGGGCCGGATTTCTTTGAGGATTTATGTACATACAAAAGGGGCCAGATTTCTTTGAGGATTTTGAGTTAGTTCCCTTTCTGTCTCTCTTTGGGAGTTTAACTTCTTAAAACACTTGAAAACGTGGGTGAAAGCACCCATTAGAAGGGCCCCACATGGCTGAAGTGCAGCTGGTGTGGAGCATGTTGCTATGCCTGCTTAAACACTTTGTATGTAAGTAGGAACAATAACTTGCTTTAACAGCAAGTTTGGGTGGGGATGCTTGGGAAAGTTATGGATAATCAAGTGGTGAAGTTAACAGGCATAAGTTCAAGCATGTTAAACTCCTGGGACATGTGTTTTCACTCAGAATAAAGAGGCTGGAGTTTGTAGCAATTTAAACAGAATTAAGCTACAGAAAATGAAAGCAATTTTATTCCTCTGTAAGAGCACCCATATGGCATTTATCAACCTGCAGGTTAGGCAAACTTACATTCCACCTTTATTTGATTAACTTTCCTGCGTGCCTTCATAATAGGCTTGGTCTACAATTTTTGTTAGTTCAGGAAGCCTAAACTATGCTATTTTACAAATACCATTCCTTGTTTGTGAACTAATATGGAACCCATCTCTAACTGCAATCGCACTAAAATTGCTGTAATAGTAATAGTTGCTTAATAAATACGCAAGATTAAGTACTTCTACCTTAAAAGTAAAAAAAAAAAAAAAAAGACATACTATACTAGGACTAGCTCTCCAACAGAAATGAGCTTTTGTTTGTTGGTGAATAAGTAACTTTTTTTTCCCAAAGAGTAGTGGCTCCATCAGGTACATCTCTCAGATAACAATTCCCCACTTCATTTCCAGATTCTGTCCTCTAATCGTCCACATTAGTCCAGTTCCAGTCCAATTTGGCATGAATCTCCTAGATTTCCCCAAAACAAGAAGCGTGCATACTTCTAAGGATGCTTGGATCCAGGGCACCCTCCACAGATTGGGCTGCCTCTGCCCCATACAGCATCAGTCAGCAGGCAGTGTGAGGTGTCAGTGGGGATAGGTCCAACACATTTTTATATTTTCTTTGGACTAAATCTAACATCAGGAATGCATTAAATGTGTTCCTATATGCTAAATGCCATGCTCGCTATACCTCTCTCCGTTTTAAAATTAGAGACTGATTTCTGGTTTTGTTTTTTCTGATTGAAGGTATGTTTACAGTCATGTTTCTGTCACAGCTGAAGTGAGTTTATCAATTGTCCCAATTTACTGGCTTTGCCTAGTATAAAAAAAAAAAAAAGAAAAAAAAGAAAAAGAATTATTTTGCATCAGATACACCAGAAGACTCCAGCAGCACACAAATGCCCTCCAGCTGCAGGTGAATTTACAGCCCAGGGACCAGACCAGAGATGCTTTGAGCTAATGAAACTCACAAATGCCTGAGTACACTTCCAGATATAAACTTTGGATTTGGTACCAGATATTGTACCTCTTGAAACCCTTGGCTCCCCGCTACTGTCAAGTCATGACTGGATACCAAGAGGAACTGTGTGGTCCCAAGGTGCACATGGCACTTGGATTTGCAGTGTCTGCGATTGGTCACACTGAAGTCCAAGGGATACATTGGTTACACAGGTTTTGACGGGCAGCAACAGCAAGGAAAGACACAAAATGCACTTCTGGGAAAGGCAAATGCAGCATTAGAAGTGTGATCTGTGTGCCTGCCTGTGTTATACGGGTATGTGTGAGAGCATCCTGGTCTAGCGGAAGGTGTCCCTGCCTGTGGCAGGGGGGATGGAATAAGATGATACTCAAGGTCCCTCCCAACCCAACCATTCCATGATTCTGTGATAGATCTGTGTGCATGTGCTTGCTGGGATCACCTGCTCCACCTGGGGAGCCGCAGCAGCCCAGCCCCTGTCAGTCTGCTGCCTGTCCCTTGTGCACAAACACAGCCTGGAGACCTTTTCCTCCATTTCCTGCTGCACCAGCCTTTCCTCTGGAGGGAGGATGGGAGCCATAACCTCCTCCAAGGCTGGTGCAGTTGGTATGGAGTGGGTAGGCTGTCAAAGGGGCAGCATCCTCCTCCTCAGGAACAAATGCGTCATCCCTGAGATTTTCCATCTGGCAGGGAAGCAGTAGTCCCGAGGTTACTCCAGAGCTCAGCTCCACTTTCCTGAATTACTTCATAAAATGAGCTTCCCAATCAGAGATTATGTTTTCCCACTATGTTAAGCTTAGTGTTACATTTAAAGATGATTTTATGGCATTTAGCTTAGTGATGGATATCATTCTGTGTCTGATGCAAGAGACTTTATAGTAAATTTGTCAAAAATTAATGTTCTGCTAATAAAATGTTATTAGAACAACTGTTTGCAAAGGTTTGAGTATGTTCTAGGCTTACTTTAATACAGTTAATTGAGGGGGTTAGAATATGAAAGCATTCATATATTCATTTAAAAATAAAAAGGCAATTAAGAAAGTAATTAAAATAATGGTTTAAAATTGTAATTGATCATAGGGATCTGTTTCCACTGAATGGCTCAGATGCTCAAGCGTTTTTTATATTATGTGTGAAATGGTTCTAACATAATATATACCTTGTTTAGAATTTAATTTCTTATCATTTTCATGGAAAAATGTTTTAAAAAATTGAAAAATTTCATAAAAAATTGGAAGTTTGTAATGAAAAATAATTCAGACCATGAATCCTCTGTTTAAAAAAAAGTTTTAATTTCTGAGGTCATTATCTGACTTCAGTCTATAAAATTTAAAACTTAATAGGTACAAAATACGAAATGTTCCGATTGACAGCAATCATCAATCTCGAGTCACACATAGCACATGATATTGTTCTATGGCTCTCCAATCAGGTACAGGCAAGAACTGACAAACATTGTGTGCCTCTACTACAGTCTCTGGGAGGGATGCATCTTGTTTAACCTTAAGTAAGCAAACTTTAGACATTTCAGTCTGAGCTGGTCACCTTCAAAGCCCAGTTAAGAGAAGCAGGCAGTTCTAGAGGATGGTTTGTCTTAAAGATCTTAGAGGAAGAGGAATTGCCCTCTGGAAATAATTGTCTCTCAACAGACTATAAAATGATCCAATAGTGAATAATTCAGACCCAGACATTTAATTTCAGAGAAAAATCTAAGCTTGAGTAAATGCAGCCCATACTCTGTGTGCACAAACCCAGAGGCTAATGTGACAAAGCAACAGAAGCAATGCTGGGCATGTGTGTGCCTGAGCAGAAGTCAGAAGAGCACTGCATGGAGCCACGTACTTTGGCATGAAGCCATCTAAAACCACTGGTTATCTCAAGGACAGCAGGAGAACTTTCCTTGGGTATATGAATTGTACCCAGTGTGAAAAAGTCATCCATACTCCCGCCAGTCTTGGTTTACAGATTTACATCTTTACATGATGTAACTTGACTGAAATAGGCCAGCAACCTTCCTGATATATTTCATATGGGAACTAAAATATTATGTTTATGATCAACATTATAAAGTGTCCTCATATATGTGTACTCAAATATATACATTTTAACCTGAAGCTTAATTAAAAGTTACTCATGCAACCTAAAGGAAATTAATAAGACGTATAAGTATACATCCATACCTAATTGATATTTTTCTGTTGTGGTAAATCTCTTCCAGGCATTCCAGTTAGTCATAACTCTAATAATGTTGCATTTTCTTAATAACAGGTGCATGTGATGGTGTGCCTCTTGTTGGGTTGTGTTTTTTGGGGTGTGCTTTTTTTCTTTGCCTGTTTTTGTTGGTTGGGGGTTTTGTATTTTGGGATAAGTTTTGTTTGGTTGGGTATTTTTTCTTTTATATTTATAACTAGCATCAGCAGATCTAATACACTCACATGTGTCTCTGAACTACAGCTGGATAATCCCACAGTCAACAGCTCCAGATTACTGTGTTTTACCATAATATTTTCATGGGATATGTCCATGCTTTCACTTCCAGCTGTGCACAAGGCAAGGTAGTGATGTCCTAGCAGTGGACTCAAACTTGGCTGTGATCCATTCTGATCTCCTTCCTCCTGGACTTCTTTGGGGGAAGAGTTTGCTTTTGGTGAAATTCCCTTGGATGAAACCTCAAGTATGAACAAGTGAGTGGAAAAAATTCCTACTGACTTCAGATGGAGCAAAATTTTTACCCTCAGAGTAGCTGTCACTATGGTGCCAGACCTCAGGTTCTCAAGGAAGCCATGTGCCCCAGAAACAGCCTGAAATGAGGGCTCTGCTTTTCCCACACAACCGAAAAACAAAACCAGCTTATGCTACCTGAAAATCTGACCTCTTGATATCCTTTCATTTTAGCAAATGCCAATGAATCTTCAGTTGATGCTGTGTTAAGTCAAAAGTTTTGAGAGTGTTTCGTCTGTCATATTAAACCCTTGAGGAAGAAATTCTGTTTCAGTACTGCTAACAAGTAATATTTTTATGACTTAGATCTAGTGAAGCTACTTATTATGCTCAATATCTTGTTTTATGGGCAAAGCAGAAACAACTTACACATAAAGACAGAAATTCATTGTTAGTATAATTGAAACCTGAGGAGTCTATCCAAAAGTCATTACTACTCCACATACAACTATTACAGAAAGAAAAGTCTATGTCTATGCAGAAAAGGTAGTAGTGATAATAATACAGCAAAAACTGTATCAGCTGTGACTCCTTAGTTCCTACCCCTTCTGCTGGTGAAATGCTCCCTCTTCCCCAGCCCTTTCACGCCTGTGGGTGGCTGCTTTTGCTCAGGTATTGGAGTTGGCAGGATTATGGATTGTTGTTGGGATCTGTAGTTCTTCTCCAGGAGGATTTTGATGTTTGTGTCGATAGTTTCCTCCTTCTCACTCTAGGATCTATTTGGGTGCATTTTTGCATGCCACCTAACATGCTGTTGCATCTTTGCTCTTTGTAAAATGGCCTGAACTCTACATCAGATCCAAATTTGCTAAGGACAGAGCAGAGCCTTATACATATGTTAGATACTGTTTCTTTATTCTACTTACTGCCCTAGAATCAGTTTTGTCCAGCCTTAGGTCTGCATTTCTTTATCTGACACTGGTGAGTTGTTAATAGCTCTGGGGTCTCCAGAGCCAAACCTGTGCCCCATCTCCTGTCACCCAGGGCTGGTACTCCCCTACACCACACATGGAATCTGCACATCCCAGAGCAACTGCTATTTCACCAAGGTGGAATTTCTCCTTCTCTATCACTCCTGTGCAGTCACAAAACCACAGCAGTACCATACAGCAATAAGCAAAACAAACCAAAATAGCCACAGGCACTTGGTCAGAAAGAAAATTGCAGTTACAGCTAAAGCAAGTTAAAGTGAAGCTGAGGGCAGATCAGACAGAGCAAGCTGGACAGGCTTCAATGCTGAGGCTTGGCAAAACTGACACAAAACTCGTGGCCAGACACCAGCCACAGCAATGCTGTGCTGCAGGTCTGTGTGGGCACACAGTTTGAGTCCCGCTGTTGAAGCAGGTTGCTAATTCCCTATACTGAATGAAGTGCATGGAAACAAAATCTATGGAAGAAATCAATTTCCAGCACATCTTGGAAAGAAAAGGTTTTAGCACTACAGAGGCAAGGAGAAAGTTCTTCAATGTCCTCATAAGTCTCAGAAGGGGTGCGATGTTTATATCAAATTTATGGAAAGGTATTGAGGATATTTGTGGGAAGGATTTAATTTCTTTAAGGATAGGAGTTAAGACTGAAATATCCCCTCTAATATCTGATTATTAATCTTTGAAAGTTCTCATGCAGAAAGCTTCTTCAAAGTAGCTTTCTGCCTTGTGTACCACAGCTATATTTATTTCTATATTCTAAATACTGTAAATACAGGTGATGTTAAAAAGACAAACTCTGGTTTTGTGTGGCTTTTCTTTTCTCAGGCTTCTTTTGCTCGCATCTTCAGACTTCTCCCTGAAGAATTAATTTGGTTATTTATGCTGCTCCATTCACCAAGAATAAAGCTTTATTTTTACACTGATCTAAAATTGACTGAGTTTATAAAATACTGATTTGTGTTTGTGGTGGAGGCAGTTCTTCATGCTTCTAAATGTATGGCTAACAGAGGCCTTTTATATTATTAAAAATCTTATTTAAGGGGTGGGGGCAGTCCATTTCTTTCTCAGCTGAGGATGCTCACCCAGAGGTCTCAGAGTTCATTAGGTTAGTGGGAGCCAGTTCTATTAGTTGATGTTTGGGTTTGGGCCTTTTGCTTCCTCTGAAGTTGGGGCAGGAGAAGAGGAAGGGCTTCCCAGCATAGATGTTCCAGCACCCACTTAGGGACAAGACCCTGCTTGAGGCCAGGTTAAAACCCAACCACAAATCACTTCAGACCCAGGCCCAGGGTATATCTGACTTCGGGGCTTTGGGTTTTGACACGGGTGGCACGGATGTCCCTTCAGGCAGGAGAGGAGCCACACGCTTGATGAACCTGAAGGGGTGTGAACCCCGCGGGGCACTCACAGCCGCACGGCCCCCCCGCCTCGCCCGGGGCTGCTCAGGAAAGCGCCCGGCCGGGCACCGGTTACCCAGGAATTGCAAGACGACAGTGCTGCCCTTTTGGCTTTTGCCTTCGGAAATGACCAGAGCAAGGAAACTCGTTCCTTTTTAATGCCTTTCTTAGAATCAGCTCCGGGCGTGGGCCTGATGGGTCGCGCACACGCCGCTGCCACTCACAGAACTAGCATGGACGAAAGGCGTACGGCCTATGTCCACTGGTAACGCAGACGGTACTGCAGAGCAGAGCCAACGCTTCCGTCCATTACGGGAGCATCAGGAGGTCAACTCTTGAAGGTCCAGGAGCTCTCACTCTGGTCCAGTTTCACTTGGTTATGGTGACAAAGTCAGGTCCACAAGGATGAACTGGGAAGATGATACTACTTTTTCCCGATTGAGACGTGTCCTTTTCAGTCCTCTGTTTATACGTTGTCTCGTTGTCTTTTGGTGTCCTTCGGCGCCTTTCTTTCCGGGATGGCGTTAACCGGCTCTTAGTTTGCATACACTTCCGGTCGCCATTTTGGGGAGCAGCGGGGCTCGACGGTAACCCGGCGGAAGAGGGAACGGAACAGGGGGTTAACACTCAACATGTAACATGGAGCTGACAGAACTCAAACAACAACAACAGCCACCTTTGTTACAGTCAGACAAGGTGTTTATCTCACCTTGCGTCTTAATCCCGCCTCGGGTCCCTGGAGCCTTCTGCGGATGCAGTCATGAAGTGTGGCAATTCAGGCAAGGTTATATACGTGTGAAAGCTAAAATTGATTAAAGTGTAAGCTTAAAGTTCTAACCCCTTAAATAAGAATATTTCAGAAAGATTGCAATATCAGTGTTCTGTGGGGAATTACCACTTCTAAAAAATAATCAGGAGGATATTTTTATAATGTTTGACATTTTTATGTTGAAATAATGGCAAGTCCTTATGTTCCCTTACTCTCCCCACCTCACCATCCCAGATGAAAACAGGAGTAAAAATTAGGACTCTTTGAATAAATAAAAATAACATTTTAAATCTTCAAATATATTATTTTTCTATCACTAACAAGAATATACTAAAAACCTAAAATAGCAGCTAACTTCTCTTCTGGTGACAAGTTAACTTTTTTTCCAGTGGGAAGTAATGAAGTCTTCCTCCTCCTCCACTTTTAATTTTGATCTTTTCACTTACTCCAGTGACACAAAGGACAAGAAATGTGAGAAAAATAAAAAAATGAAGAAAGAGATTTGTAGAATGAAACAGTGATTGTGCATTTTTGTTAATTTTGAAAATTTGCTTAAATATTATACATGGTATTTAAAATATTTTATTTCTTTGAACTCTCAGGTCATTATAACTTCTACAAAACAAACTGCTTAAAGTTTTTGTATTTAAGTGTTCATGCCAGAAAATTTACTTTACTGGAAATGGCCAAATTTTAGAGTACCCACATTTCCCAATATTTCCAGATGAACCAACGCATATTGTTGCATATAATTCACTTTTTGAATACTGACCTTTTTGAAAACTATCCTAAACTAAACACCAGAAACATTTGAATGCATTTTTTAATGTCATATTGACTAAACATGAGAGCAAGCATTTCAATAAGAGAATGACTATCTGAGCCCATCTCACGAGGGCAAAGCTCATAACACATCTTTGGTAGAAAACAGAAGAACACCCTTCTAGCAATTAAATAATATTACTGTAGGAATGGCCCTAAATTTTAAAATGTGGGAAACATTTTCTTAGGTTGATATTACAAGAGGACACCTGTGTCTATACGAAGCCTCACTAGGTTTAGATGTTTGTCCTATCTCCCACGGCCGTGTATTTTGTCTTTACCTGTCTCCTTTCCATTCTGGTCCCACCTTCCCCCGGCCCCTACCTGTCAGATTTCAGACTCTCACAGATACTTCCTGGGAAAGTTAAGTTGCTGCTGGTTGCACACTGCTACCCTGCCCGTCCATACAATGGTGAGGTTTACCCATGTGGACAAAACATAAACTGATCTATGCATAGCAGATCTGTGAAGTTTGTGGTTAGCAGTGTTACTTGTATGCTTGTGGAAGGGAAACAAACTCAAAGTAGTAGAGTCTGGATTTTTTCTTTAATGTTCTTTTGCTTCTTGCACTGCCTAATTTTCCACATTATTTACTTTATTTTGGTGTATTTTGAGAGAAATCAGCTCTCATAAAGCTTTTGGATGTGCGTTTTCTAACCTGCTGTGTTGAGCATTATTTTTCTTGGTTTCTTAAAAATAATTGACATTATTTGTGCTACATGCAGACAAACCACATAGGCTTGTTTGCCCTTTTCATCTTTTACAGGTTAACTGAATGATTAAGGAGGTCACTGAAGTGAGTATTGGAGAAGAGTAAGGACAAAAAGCCACATCAGAGCCATTCAGGTCACTTGGTTTAACGATTAACAAAGAACACACTCTGAAAAATATTTTATTCTATGAAGTAATTTGATTCTCATGCAAATATGCAATTACAGAAATGACCCAGATTGTTTATCCCAGAGAACATCTGTTCTGGTTTTCTGGAGGTGTTGTTAGGCATCTTACTATCAAAAGCAATTTGTAGCTGATATATTGACCTGAACAGTCTGATAATTAGGCTGGGCATTCTAAATGAAGTATTTTAATACTTTATTAAAAAGTTTGTACCACATGTGCCTTGCATATTCCGCCTTAAATATTCACTCATACAGTTGGATTTTTGAAAGAGACTAAGGAATTAATTGATAATTTTTTAATGAATTAACTCTTCTTGGTTACCTATTATCCATATTTCAACTCAGTGCATAATATCATAATATATTAATATAATAATGGATAATATAATCTGTTAATAAATATGTATTTAGCCTACGGCCAAACTGGATTGCTGCTTCTGCACTTTGAGTATTTTTCCTGTTTTAGACTTCTTATCATCAAGCTCCCTCTTATTGATTACTTCACTTTGGTTTTTATTTACTCAGTCACCTGGATTAGGAAAACCTGGGAACTTGGAGAAAGATGTTAATAATGTTTTGACGCATTATTGGTGCTTTTCCTTCAAACAAGGTCACTTTCTACTCTCCGTGGGCTACAGAAAACAATAAAAACCCCTGTTTACCAAAGATGCTGAAAGTTGACACAGTCTTTGCATTAAAGCCACTGAAATATGATTGACTCTTACTAAAATAAGATCACTTTTATTTATGCAACATTAAACAGCATGACCTTTTCAGTACCACTTTACATGCCACAGATTTGTTAAAAAAGACTCCATGGTATGATTAATGAACCGTTCCACTCACGGCAATGAAATCTCCAAAGACAGTATCTGTCCCTCCCCAGATGCCCCTGAAGAGCCGGATTTGCCTTACTGCTGGCAAATTTGGGGATAATGTAACCCAGCGTTTCCATTTCTTTAGCCTGATGTGGTCCCTTCTGCAGAGCCTGCACGTGCAGTTTGCTTTAATGCATTTCCTGGGAGAACACGATCAGAGGAAACAGAAACCTTGGAAGCAAACCATAGGCTGCTGCTTTGGGTGCAGCACACCCAGGGGTACCCTCAATTATGCACCTCCCAAAGGGACAAAAGAAGTTCATTTAGGGCAGTCTTACCCAGGGTGGGCTCTCCTGTGTGAGGCTGCAAATGGGTGACGATGCCTGAGTCTTCTCCCCATCTCCTGCTGCTCACCATGCTCCTGCAGGTCCAGGGGCTGCTGCACAGCTGTGGCTATGGTCCTACAAATGTAACATCAGATCCTAGGAGTCATTTGGGCCCAGAGGAAGGCAATGTTTAAAGACCTGTTTTCACTAGAAGCTGGATTTCACCCCAAGCTTCTGTCTTTCCAAAGATGTAATGCTATTGCATGGACTTGTATTAAACTGTTCGGTCATGGAATGATTCCATTTCTGAGATGTTCAATTTTCATGAGTTAAATGTACAAGGAGCTGCAGGATTATTTGTGGTGAAAAGTTATGAATTTATGCTACTGCTCAGTACATGCCTATCTAGATATTTTTACCCTTTCCAAGTCAATTCTCAATTCACCTATCACAGAGGGTTTTCATTGCTAGGTAACATGCAACACACCTGTGTTCTCCTCTCATTGCTCCTATTTAGACTTGCATTTCATTTCCAAATTGCAGCTGCACTTTCTGTCAGCTTCAACATTCATCTCTGATTTAATGTGAACAATTTAATTTTGGTTAACCTCCCATCTTCAGAACTCGAAAGACATGAATGTGAGACACCTGGCACAAAGCCTTGTGTGGAAGCACAGGACAGGGAGCAGTAGCAACACTTCTGCAAGGAGAATGAGCAGAGGTTATGGCCCCAGTCTGGAAAAACACACATGCACTTGTTGTAAAACATAAAAAATACTCACATATAGGACTTGGAGCACACATATACCTGTACTGCTGGATTGCTGCCTCTGTTTCTTAAGAATAGACTGCGTACTTTACATTCTGATACTTGTCCATTGTGTAATACACTGCCATTTCATCTTAGAGTATATTTTTTTGTGTAACTCAAGAAGCAATTCAGAACTTACAGAATCAGAGAATGGTTTGTGCTGGAAGGGACCTTAAAAAGCATCCAGTTCCAACTGCCCAGCCATGGCCAGGGACACCTTCCACTAGGCCATGTTGCTCAAAGCCACATCCACCTGGCTGTGAACACTTCCAGAGATGTGGCATCCAATCCATAACTATCCTCACAGTAAATAATTTTCCCCTCATACATAATTTAAATTATTAAATTATTTAAATTAAATTATTTAAATTATTTAAATTATTTAAATTATTATTTAAATCTTTCACTAAGACATTCCCCCTTGTCCTACTTGTCCATGTGAAAAGATCCTCTCCAGCTTCCCCGTAAACCATTAGGTACTGGAAGGTGCTGTAGGGTTTCCTGGAGTCTTTTCCTCTCCAGGATGAACAACTCCAAGCTTTGCTTCAAGTCTTTGCTTCAACTCCAAGTCTTTCTTCATAGGAGAGGTGCTCCAGCCCTCTGATCATCTTTGTGGCTTTCTCTGGACTTGTTCCAGCAGGTTCATGCCCTGATTTTGGGGGCCCTGGAACTGGACACTGTACTCCATTGTGGGACAGGGTCTTACGAGAGCAGAGGGGCAGAATTCCCCCCTCACCCTGCTGCCCATGCTGCTTTATGATGCAGCCCAAGACATGTTTGGCTTTCTGGGCTGGAAGCGCACTCAATCCCGCTGTCCATGTCACTGACAAAGATGTTAAGCTAGTCCCAATATCTAACCCTGTTCTCGGGGGAATACCACTCATCACTGGTCTCCACTTGGATGTTGAACCATTGATCACAACACTTTGAGTGTGGCCATCCAGCCAGTTCCTCATCCACTGAATGGATAATCTGTCCTATCCACGTCCCTCCAGTTTAGAAACAAGGACATCATGCTGGGCAGTGTCAAGTGCTTTGCACAAATCCACACAGGTGATGGCAGCTGCTCTTCCCTCACCCACCATCTCTGTAACTCCACCATAGGAGGCCACCAAATTTGTCAAGCACAGTTTGCCCTTAGTGAAGCCATCTTGGCTTTCACCAAGTATCTCATTTTTTGTGTGCCTTAGCACAAGTGCCAGGAAGATCAGCTTTATGAACTTGCCAGGCAAAAGGATAAGACTGACTAGACTAGTCTGTGGTTACCTAGGTCTTCCTTTCTCCTCTTTTTAAAAATGGGGGTTATGTTTCCCCTTTTTTGCAATCAGTGGGAGTTTCACTGAACTGCCATGACTTCTCTAATGTGGTATACAGTGCCTTAGCAACTTCATCCACCAGTTTTCTACCCACAGATGTGTCTCATCACGTCCCATGGATTCATGCACCTTCAGCTTCCTGTGATGGTCTCAAACCTGATCTCCTATGGTGGGTGGTTTTTTGTTCTCCTAACCCCTGCCTTTGCCTTCTGTGGTGGTGTGACTGGAGAGCTTCCTGGTGAGGAAAAAGGCAAAAAAGTCATTGAGCACGTCAGACTTCTCCACATCCCAGGTAACCAGGTTGCCTGTTTCCTTCCAGGGAGGGCCCACATTCCCTAGTCTTTCTTTGATCACTGATGTACCCATAGAAGCTTCTCTTCTTGTCCTTGACATCCCTGGTCAGATTTAATTCTGTCAAGGCTTTAGCTTTCCTAACCTGATCCTTCTCTGCTTGGAGAATTTCTCTGGATTCCTCCCATGCCAGCTGTCCTTGCTTCCACCCTGTGTAGGCTTCCTTTCTGTGTTTGAGTTTGTCCAGGAGTTCCTTGTTCATCCACACAGCCCTCCTGGCATTTTTGCCTGTCTTCTTCTTTGTTGGGGTGCATTGCTCCTGAGCTTGGAAGAGGAGACCTTTGAACATTATCCAGCTTCCCAGGGCTCCTCTTCCCTTCAGGGCTGGTACCTTACCAAGCTGATCCCAGAAGAGGCCAAAGTCTGCTCTCCTGAGGTCCAGGGCTCTGAGCTGGCTGTGCACCCTCCTCACTGCCCTAAGGATCTCAAACTCCACCATTCCCTGCTCGCTGCAGCCCAGCCTTCCCTTGAGCCTCACATTCCTCACCAGCCCCTTGTTTGTGAGAGCAAGGTCCAGCAGAGCACAGCAGCTCTCCTCAATGGCTCCTGTCACTTGGAGTAGGAAGTTATCATCAGTGCTTTCCAGGAACTTCCTGGATTGCCTACGCCCTGCTGTGCTGTGCTTCCAACAGATACTCATGTATCCCAAAGGGACCAGGACTTGTGAATGGGAGGCTGCTCCTACCTGTCTGTTGTTGCAATTTGCTTCCCTGTCGATGAATGCTATGGAGAAAGAATTCATTCTCTCAAACAGCACACAGAGATTATTTTCTATTTCTTGAAAATCCATAGGCATAGTGTCTCATAAAAAAAAATAAATCATATTTCTTTAAAGAAAATGGAATAGCACTTTTCAGTTTAATGTCCTAGAATTTTTTAGATGTGACCATGTATTATTTTTGTATTATTCATGTAGTTGTTTATTTTGTATTATACATGTATTATTTTTACAAAGGAAAATAGATTGAGACTAGTTTGAAACAACAGTTTGATAATCTGTATTCTTATCTCAGGAAAATGTGGAAAACAAAATCCTTATTAAATACTTTTATTCTTTGCTAAAGCAGCAAGGAAACTTTTGCAGTCTATGGCTTTTGCTGGTACATGCTGGTACAGAACATTCTATTCACCCACTCTTTAAAGAAAAATAAAGCTCTGTGTGAAATAGTGGAAAATAATTTTCCTGAAAAATATGCAGGCATTTCTTTGAAGTATAAAGGGGGAGCTGTGACGACCAGACAGAATTACATTTCCTTGATCAAATAGTTAACAACAGAGGAATCCAAAGGAGGGTATTCAAAAACAGTGGGAAGAAGATTAGTGGTGATTTGCAAAAGATTAACAGGACACATTTTTAGTAGTTCATTTTCTAATCTGGACAAAGGGAGCATGTTTGAATTTTCAGATGTACATGTGCAGTTCTGTGCAAATGTATGTGTCACAGCTTGCTCAGGGAGTCTCTGGAGGAGGTATAGTCTCTTATTAGGATGTCCTTTTTGAAACACTTAACATAGAAAACAAAGAAAAGCACAGTTGAAGTGTTACAGTCAGTAACACGCCTCGTTAGGGTCTCAGTCATCAAAACTGTTCATGCATTTGTTATTTATTTATTCAGACAAAAGTAGTGTATCCTCATGATTCTCTGTAAATAAAATGAGTATGATTCAGTTCATTGCAGAATATGGTATGCATCTAATGGGGCATATTACCAGTGTAGTGTCTTCAGTGTACCAGGGAACCAAAGGACATGAACAAAACTACAGGTATCATCAATTCCACACAGGTACATTTATCTCTCTCAGCAGGTGTAAGTTACAAAAAGATCCACTCATGTAATTGCATGGCATATAGAGAATTAGGCTGCCAGGCTATGCCAAAATTTCTAGTGTTTTCTTGTCACTGTCTAATACTGTCTAATACTAACACTTTTCCATTACAAAATGTTGGCTTTCCGTTCCCTTCTCTTGCAATCTTACTGTATTTTGACCAAGGATCTAAAAGCTATGGACTATATGTAGGCTCTGGATTCATGTGTGAATCAAGTTTTTAAGATCTCATCTGGATTTGAAGAAATTTAATAATTTTCTTTAGCAACAGACCTTTCTATGGTTGCTCACAGGTTTTTTAAGTACTTCTGAAGGCACAGAATGTGGATGGATGGCCTCTTAAGCTTCTCCTGTGGTCAGCAAATAAAGAAACAGTTCTTTGGGGAATTACTCATTTTCTGGAAATAGTGTTTGAGACAGATGAAATAAATTGCCCTCTGAATGGCTCTCCTTCTTTATTGACTGCAGAGAGACAGGTTTGGGCTGGGTACCTGGCTGACACCGCCAGCCAGTGTTGGATGAGGTGGATCCCACCTCACAGGTAAGTCTTTAAGGTGCTCCGCAGCCAGAAGGTGCCAAGGCATCACCAGGTGAATCCTCTCCACAGCCTTGTGACTGGCCCTGATGCCCTGCCCTCTGCAACCAGAGACAGAGCGGTGCCAGGTGTTTAGTGATTGCTGGCCCTTGGAGCAACAGCTCATGTGTTTGTGTAATAGAAGCGCTGATCAAGTGCTATATAACTCTGAGTAATTAAGAACAACAGTAATAATTCAGGAATCAGTAAAAATGTAGCATTGGATTTCTAGCTAGCTCTGATCAGCACAAATTTCAAGACATTTTAAATAGTCAGGTATTTGAAATGCCATGCAATTCATGGTAAGTGCAATTAGACTAAGTTCTCTGGCCCAGTTTCAGTGTAAGTAATTGCTTTAAGCTAACCAAGTTTCCCTAGCAGGGTGTAGTGTTTTCCACCTCCTGCCTCACGTTGCTCCCATGAACCAGTGACAGCACTAACTTGCCCCTGGACCTTTGCGCTATCAAGACCAGACTCCCTTGCCACCAGGCCACAGTCACAGCCAAACTAGCCTGCCTGGGGGTACCTGGAGAGATCAGAGGGAGGACAGAGTGCAAAGGTCTGATGTAGTCACAGGAAGGATTTTCCCTATTAAAGTTTCTTTGCAATAATGCATTTTTTTATGGCTCTGTTCATTTATCCCAAGCACAAACATAAGCTGGGTGGCCTGGATAAAGAGATGGGTTTTAGAGGAAATGTTACATGGAGTAAAATGTTAAGCTTTAGCTACATGTTCATATACGTTCACAGCAGTGCCCTGTATACCCCTCATTCATGGGTCTCAGCTGCCTGCCTGGACTCTTGCTGAGCTCTGAGCAAGTACAGGCATCACCTAATGTACAGGCATTAGAACAGGGTCTTGAGAGCATTTCTGTGTTTTAAATACCTCGAGTACCTGGGACACTGCGTTTATCTGAGCAGCACTATATTAAATGGAGCTATTCTAGAATCTCATCGATATTTCATACAGACAGTGGTACACAGCATTTACATTCCTCTATTAATGTATCCTTTTTGTGATGTTCACCTTCTCCCTTTACCTTTCTCTATTGCCTTATTACGATCCTTCCTAGGCCATGGTAAAAATCATTTATGGGGTTAGGGACTCTGCATGCTCCATATTTGAAATTTATCTCCTTGCATAGCACATGTCATTTATAGTATGAAAATAGAGCTACAGTATATTAATGAGTACACTGTGGATATGTGGATGCTTATTCTGGTGTTTCTCAGCTTTAGAGTAGGATGATATAAGGTCACTGTGCAAGCAAGGAGCACAACACCTTGGTAAGGAACTTCTCTAGATGTGGTCAGACAAAACAGCTTAGGTTAGAGCTGTGCAAAATCCATGCTTCACACTCAGTTCCATGTCAAGTTGTTTTTCCAAGCTGGAGATCAAAAGGCAGCAATGAGCCAGAAGGCTTGCCCTGCAGAAAGTGGGGCAGGAGGAAGTCACCTGTGCCTGCATGTTGCCACAGGCTGATGCAAAGCCAGTGTGTGTAGCCCTCATGACCTGACTTGTGTTCTCGAAGCAGGGAAAGGAAAAATTGCTCCTATTGAGGGGCTTCAGAAGGATAAGAAACATAGGCAGGACTGTATGGATATATGTGTTCTCTGTAGTAAATTGGTTTCTAACCAACCAAACCATAATCAGACATTTGAATAATCCAGTGTCACAACAGACATGGATATGTAAGAGTGTAAAGTGGACTTCACATGTAAAACACCGTGGAAAAATCATCCTTTTGCTTCAAAGAGGCTTGTGCAGGATCTAACTCCTACAGAGAGACTATGGTGTATAGAGTAATCTCAAAATATGGCATTTTGGTTTGAAGTGTAGTCAAATAGCATTGAAGAAATGTTGAGACTCTTTTGACACAAGTACTGGCTTAACTGCTATTAATCTCCTTAGGTTTCCTCCTTTCCTTCTGTGGGTGTAGGACATCTTTGAGTATTGGTCATTGGCTCTCTATTAGACTTGCTAGGTTTTTACTATGTGACTAGAAGAAATTCTAGTCACATATTCTGAAGCTTTTATTCTCAGATATTTTGCTCTTAACCCAAGATAGAAAATAAAACTAGCTCAAGATTAAAAATAGTTGAAAATAAAGTCAGCTGAAGGCATACACTTGCTAAAACCCAAGGATATTCCTATAGCATGAGGTGGTAAAATCCACGTGATATAAAATAGCATGAGGTGGTTGCATTGATTTTCCAAATTTCTTGAGAAAAGCGCTCAAGTTCATGCTGAGAAGTTGGTGATAATTCCCATATACCATAAAGGACTAGAAATTGATGCTTTTATAAAATTTTGCATCATTTAAAATTAAAATAGAGTTGTCCAGCACAGAAAAATAATGGACCGCTACCTTTTGAAAGCAAAAAAAACCTGATAGTATAAATATTATTTCTATCATCAAAATTCTAGCTTACAGTTAAGTGAGGTACCACATCCTTTAGTTAAAATCCTGTAAAAGTTATTTGGCTGAATCAGTGCACAATGTCATTTGCAGCTGGAGACTGCAGGGTGCTGGATTGTTCTTACCTTCTTTTCCTCTAGCTACATGGGCTGATAAGGAGCCTTCTTGGGGAAGCTCTGTTGTGAGACGTGCAGGTAGGGCAGTGAGTTTCTCTTTTATGCTATGCTTTCACAGAAGCTTGGACATTTTTCACGGCATAAACCTGCAGACCTCACACATTTGGGAGAAAAATGGTTTTGTGATGGTTGGGAGACAATCTTTCATTTCTTCTGTCCATGGTTTCTTCTGATATATTGTGGATGGCCCTTGTCTTCTCTGAAGTATTACTGCTCCCTTTTTGTTGGCTGATGATTGTTCCCTACTCCTAAAGAATATTTTAAAACAATAACCTTTCCAAGAAAATATCAGTCAGTGCAAGCTCCTTGATAAATTACTGTGAAATATTAACATAATAGAAAAGGAACGAGTAAGAAAATCCCTGATTTAGTTTTATCCTGTGCCACACAGACTCTGTCTGCTGTTGTTCCTAGAACCTCTGTAAGGCTCAGAGAAAAACATTTGAGCTATACCCTCTGGTACAGATCCTTTGAGGCAAAAAAGCCAGTGAAAAACTGCCATATTCAGAGTTAAAGCCCTAAAAATATTCACGGTATCCTGTCTCCTCATCAGAAACTACAGGAACCCCTTAGGAAATGACAGCATTCGGTAGCACTTCGAGATGATGGGGATGATATAGACGTGTGCATCTCTGTGTGTGTATGTGTAATCTTTAAAAAGTCTGGTAATTATATAAATATTGAGACTTAGAGGCATAGAGGTATATAGCTATAGAGAGCTCTAGAGAGATCATCTGATGCCACTAGATCTATGAAAATGGAAAAAGGAGCACTTGGCTGAAGCTGAGCCCAGACAAGTTTCAGGTGATGCTGGTCAGAAAGAGATGTCTTTGTAGACCAAAGGTCTTTTCCAAGATTCTGCCAAGGACATCAAGCCCTCATTTGGACAACAGGTGCAATACCTTGGGTTTCTCTCTGGTTCTGCACCAGAATGAGTGAATGAGTGAATGGGTGATGAGGTTGAGCTACTTTAAAATAAAGTGCCTTCTTGAATCTCCTCTTTAATGATAATCTTGACAAGAATGTGGCCATGGCATTTGTCTACTCCATGCTGGCACAGAGTAATTTCCTGAAGCCAAAGCTGCCCCACAAGCTGCCTCAAGATGGGAGCTTGGCTGGCCCCTCTCCTGTGGCTGTTGTGAACTCCCCAGCCTGGCTCCAGTCTTGGCCAACATCCAGGAAGATACCTTGGCTTCAATTTTTAAATCAGTTAATGAATGTATCAATCCCTACCTATGCCAAAATTTGTGATGACAGCTCTAACCCTGGGGGATGGCAAGAGGTGAAAGGACAAGAGTGGCAACATTTGGAACTTATGGAAGATCATTTGCCACAGGAGCAGTGCCTCAGCACTGGGAACTGAGCCTGTTAGGAAGGTGTCCTCCAAGGGAAAGCCTCTGCTCCAGCTGTGTGCTAATTAACAGAAAGTCACATTTAGTCCTCATATCCTTTCACTTCTCTCAGAATAAAACAGAACAAAATCACCAAAGTAGCTCTCTTGGGCAGAGATTTGACTTCATAACACGCATGAGACTACCCAAAGTCCACCAGGGAATTTGCTATTGATTTTGCATGAACAACTTCCATATTTTATAGCAGTGTCAGAAGAAAGCTCTAAGAGAGGAGAAATTCATGGTTACCTTTGAAGAACAATAAAGTGAAAAGGACCAGTTTACAGAGAGTTGAATAAATGTAAGCTAAATAGGACCAGCTTTCCTTGGATCTGCCAGAAACACAGTTCATTTTCAATAGCCACAATCCTGAGTGTTAGCAGCTGCATCTTGGGGGACAACCCTCTACATTACACACACAGATCCACTCCACACTCCTCCCATGGATATTAGGGATATTTTAGGGGATATTAGGGAACACCAGATCATGCTACCTGCAGCATTTCATGAAATTCATTCAGAGAATATGTTGAGAAACCCACATTCTTTCCTAGGAAATTTTTAGGCTGGAAATGGAAGAAAATCCTAAAAGAGTGGTGGCCAGCGTGTCTGCTGTCTCCACCACTGACACAGCACTGACATCTGGAACCATCCCAGAGCCAACACTGAGAAAAATATTCTGTTTCACTTCACTCCACATTTCTTGTTCTGCTTTTACCAGGCTGTTTGTTTCCTAGCTGACCCATCTGATATTCCTGCTAAATTAAACAGCTGTCCTTAGAAGGACAAGAGAAAGAAAACCACACAGAAATGTGAGGCTGAAGTTGATACAGTGCACGAAGAACTAGTGTATGAAGAATTGCCAAAATAAATCCTGCACTCAGCAAAAGCCTTATCCTATAGTACTACCGGTCACATACTTCAAGACCTGATTTTTCTGCGTCAGCACAGGTATGTTAGCATTTCCCTTCAAAAACAGATTCTGAACCTCAAATTAATTTAGAGTAGAATCACCCCACTCTAGATGAATTTAGATGCCTTGAGAATTCAGGCAGTATAGACACAATAGATAAAATGAAAAAGTTTCTCCACCAAATTCTTCCCTGCGGACATGGCAAGCCAGAGCCCCAGCAACCTTTACTTGATGGTAAACCCCAGGGAACCAGAAACAGCTAATAGAAGAGCAGTGTTAAGTCTGACATCTCACTGAGGTCTGAAATTAGTGGCAAATTCAGGGCAAAGGCAGGGCAACCGGGACTTGCCAGTGCTTTTGCAGGGATTTGTAGTGCTGTTCTTCCCAGCACCTCCTGGGTTTGTCTCTATCACAGGCCACTAAGGGCTATTTTCACACTCTGAGCAGGGAAGGAATAGGGACCTCCCAGCTACCAGCAAGGTGGCCATGGCTCAGGTGCTGGTGCTCCCATGAGCATAAGAACCGAGGGTACCTGGCAATGCCATATTGCATGAGGTAAACAAGCTTCTTCAGCTCAATAATCACCTGCCAGATCCAAAACCTACCTTATCTTGGGTGTCATTTGTTTCCTAATGAAGTCCAGAGAGCTGGGAAAAAATGCTATCTTGTTCCCATTAGTACCACAATCCCACATTTTCAACCATTTGGATTCATTCGGCCCTCATTCCAATAGATTTTTTTTTCTATTAGTTTTGACCAGAAATAACAAAGCCCTGCCTGACAGAGGGCTTCATTTGTCTAATGCTGAGAATTTGGGGATTAAAGCACTCCTAACTCAGACATGACAAAAAGTAAGCTAGAGATACTGACTACAACAAGGTGTCACATGTGGCAAAATGTCCCTTCAGTCCCTGTGGTGCTCCCATGTGTGAGCCCAGCCCTGCCCATACCCTTCAGCATGGGCCTGTGCTCCCCTTGGCTCTGCTGGGGAGCTGATGGATGATTCAAGAGCCACTGAGCTGTCCTGCCATGCTCCACCAGGACAATTGTCTCTGCTCATCTCAAGCTGCTGACAGAGTTGGCAGCCCTTAATAAATCCCGTAGAAGAGCCCTTGAAGGTGGTCTGACAGAGAAATGTGGATATTTATGTCTCACCTAATGGTGTTCTTAGAGAAAATACAACTATTCCTATGCGGCAGGAGTCATCAAAAACACTTGAAATCTACATGTTTTTGAAAGAATACACAGGATCCCACATATCAGCTAGAGGGGTCTGAAAAAATATTTTCTTTGTGTTGTTCATAATAAGTGATAACGTTGCCTGTATTGTTATGTCTTCTTAGTAAATAAATGCTGGTTTCTGTAGCTTGTTAGCTTTAATTCATCCTACCTGTCATGTTGCTACAGCTTTTTGCTGGTTGTTAGTACTGTGGCAGTACCTGCAACATCACCTGATTTGTACATCAAAAGTTAATGTCCCCTTTGCAGTTCAATTTGCATTGCAGAGGTTTATTTGAGGAAGATGACTTCCATGTCTTGATAGAGGAAATTAATGGCAAAAATGATAAAAAATCGTCAAATTACAGTTCGGAATACTAAGAATCAAAAGTAAAAGATGCATAAGAAGCAACATTGTGGTAATTTCAATGAGTAGAGTGCTACTTCCTAAAGCGCAGTTCTCACATAACAGGAAAAGGATTTGTGTGGGTGCATTCTAGCTCTATAGTGTGCCCAGGGTACAGCAATAACTTTATTCTCTAAGTATCCTGGACTGACTAGTATGGCTTTTTAAAACATGCTTCAAATAGGGAGGGTTTCATTAACCCTTCAGAAGATATGAAATGTAGATTCATAAAAGCCTGTTTAAAACATAAGGAACAAATATGACTCACTGGAAGCTTGTTTTATGTTCCTGAATGAAATACTTACACAGCCAATGGTTCTGTTATTTACAGACTGTGTCACAATATAATTTTCTCATTTTCATGAAAGAAGAAACAGCATGATTGTTTCCTTTATCTTTCCTTCAGCAATACTGAATGTTGTCACAGGAGGGATGAGTTACATCATTGGGCTTTCTGTGGTAATTAATTCACTGAGTTTCAGTGTTGCTCTACACAGTGAAGACAGGCATGGTTGCACCAAATAGGCAAAATAAAAATTTTAAGTTAAGTAAATCCTAAATTCTTCTTTGGTGTGAATATAAATGTATTGAGTGTGTGTGTTAAATTTTACAGCCCGGCTCATTGCTGCCTCCCTCTATCTGGGCTTTTGCATCCATTATATAACAGACCAGAGGTATCCTCTCTCATCCTCTCTCTTGCACATGGAACCATGGTAAGTATCACATAAACGCCTGCATTTCAAAATGGTGACATAACTTGTCCTTATACTCCCCATATGGATGTCAGAAAACACCATGCACGTAAATGACTACCATGTTTCCATAGAAACTAATGTACTTCAGGCAGAAAAATGAAATAAGATTTATAAAATTCATTTTAAAAAGCACAAAAGTTAAAAAAAAAAAAGACATCAAATCTTAGTTTTTTGTCAAAATGCTCAAAAGGTATTCCATTCAGTCTTTTATAAATTATCATTTAGAAATTGTTATTGGTTGATGGTAATGACGCTGTCCTGGACAGCTAAACTGTTAGCTTAAATATTTTACTTTGTTATCTCTGCCTCCAGTAATGTAACCCTGACAGTCTTTTGCTTCCTGGCATCTTTGTAGATGAGCACAGTGCAGAGGTGCCTGTGAGATTCCCATGTGCCCCACACATGTCCTTTGAGGGCCTGACATATTTTCTTCCAGAGCGCTAAACTTCATGCTTCAGCTTATGGGTGACTGGCTGCTAAACAGAAAAGCAGAATTGGCTGAGGAGGAGACACTGCTACACCCTTTCCTTCATGAATTTTATGGGAAAAATTTGAGAGGCAGAGCAGGCACCACCTCTGTACTCTTCAAGAGTAAATTCAGTGCCTGGAGCTGCAACAACTGAACAGAACAGGGACATTTTCTAACTGAGCTCCAATGACCCTGGAGCTGGGATGGCAGCAACCCTGCAGTCGCATGGCTTCTGGCACTGACAGTATATCCCATCTATTGCCATGTTCACCAAACCCTGTTTCAGCATGGGCTCACCCTGGGTCAGAAATATTCCACAGTGACAGAAGAGCAGCTTCCCCCTTTTCATCAGCTTTCCCCCTTTTCCCCCCGCAGCTCCTTGGTAACTACAGGCTGGCTGTCTCAGCTCCCAGAGCTGAGATTAGCACTGCTGGTGTGGCTGGTGCTGCCTCCTCTGAATTTGTAAGACCTGCAAAAGTGGGTAGGCAGCTCTGAATGGGTTAATGTGGCAGAGGGGATAGTTTGTGGCATTTTTCTGTATCCATTTTCTTTGAGGGACAGAGAACAGTTTTGTTTCACCTGGCATGTCATCAAAACAGGTTTTCCAGCTCTGCTTAGAGTCCGACAGACATAAGACAGATGTTGCTATACATTTTTCAGTAATTTTTCTATCCAATTCTCTAGGTGTTCACGCTATGACTCCTGCATAATTCAGGTTGCTTACAGTAGTTTGATGTTCTCTTTGAATTTCTTCTTGTTTGTTTGCACTCGCCTTTGCCAGTGACTAACATCACGGTACTTTACCGCCAGTCTGGGGACTGCTACTCCCACGCACCAGCAGCACATTCCCAGGGCTTCTCAGCAGTCCCAGCCCTGGTGAGGAAGCCCCAAATCCTCTGGGTCTTCAGTGAGGCATGCTGGAATCTCCAAAGAGCAACATTCCTAACAAAACCTAAAGGAAGGTCTCAGTGTACTGTTATCAGTAAGGCTGTTTTTTTCCAGACCATGACCCATTAAGGATGAGGGTTTTGCATCATTTAATAAGGGATACCACTGCTTAGAAGTGTGTGTCTGAGCTGGTTTTGGAAGGAAAAGTAACTAATTGCATAGCTGTGAGGTGATGAATGTCTGAGACGCTCTGCTAGTGGACAATAGAAATGTTCATGAATTAGTCATCTCTTCAAACTCTCTCAGGTTCACCACAAGCAAAAACTGTTTTACCTGTCAGCTGGCAAGTGCAGCTCACTTTCTAACAGAGCACAACTACAAAAATCACAGCTGTCACCCTCTCTTGGTGTGCTCAGCAGTGAGATGCTTGACAGAGAGAATTATTCCAGATGAGGACTGAGTCCAGTGGTCATTCCAGGTGAGGACTGAAACACACATGAATTCATTGCAAAAAGCCAGCAGCCGGTTGCATGGGAGCTGGATCCATCCGTAAAGGATGTAGGCACTGAAGCGTGTAATCTTAGAAGCTCTAGTGTCACCAGTGTCTTCTGAACCCTGTGTTAGGTGCCAAGACTCCTAGCACCTCAGTAGCAAGCCCTCTGGATGCACTTACCCTTATCTGCTCCGTGAAGGCAACTGAGGTGCCACGGAAGGATTCCTGCTTTCAGGCTGAGGGCAGTATTGCAGCACCAGCCCTGATGTGTCTCATCCCTCCCATGAAGACAATAAAGCATGTATCAAAATAAGGCATAAATAATAATTTATTTATTATAAATAAATAAAGGCATAAATAAAAATTTAAA
>WAAG01087417.1:0-10103 GCA_013390105.1 Tichodroma muraria | reverse complement strand
CCACCTGCACCCAGACCCTTCCCAGGAGCTGCTCTTCCCTGGCCGATCCCAGTCCCTGCTCCACGTCCTTTCCATCTGTTCCTAGACCCTTCCTATTCCCTGCTCCCTGGCCCATCTCGTTATTTGCTCCCAGTCCCTGCTCCATGTTCTTTCCACCNTCCCATCCCATCCCATCCCTCTCCCGTGTCCCCTCCAGCCGCTCTGGGGCCACCCCAGCTCTCTCACCTCTCGGGGGTGGGTACAAACACTCCTGTGCCCGTCTCCTGACGGCGATTCCCGGAATTCCAGCGGGCGGGCAGCAAGCAGGCGGGCACCCCTGCGGACAATTACCACCTGGCGCGGCGCCGGACGCTGCAGGTGGTGGTCAGCTCGCTGCTGACCGAGGCCGGCTTCGAGAGCGCCGAGAAAGCCGCGGTGGAGACGCTCACTGAGATGATCCAGAGCTGTGAGTGCCCCCCCCGGCTGATCCCAGGATTTCCCCCCGCTCCCAGGGAGCTCTGAGCCCGGGGCTGTTGTCGAGGAAGATTGGTGGGTTTGGTGGCCGGAGGCGCAGATTTCTATGGGTTTATCCCAGCTCGGAAATCTTTATTTTTTTGCATCCAGTGATTACTCATTAGATGCTCCCAGGAGCTCCACATATTGCTGGAATAAAGAGAAATGACAAAATTCCAGGGAAAAGACAAAATTCCAGATGTTTGCTTTGTGGGGACCCTCTCGGAGCAGCTCTGCTCCTCCCTCTGTGGGTGTTGATGAAAACCTCACCTCCAGATTGTTGTGAAATCAAGAAATGATCATTTCTGGGCTTATTTTTCATGTTTTAGATGCAGATTTGCCTTTTGCCTTCGTGGCAAACGCTGTTTTTTTTTATTCCTTAGCATCCCCACGCTTTAATTTTAAACACACATCCTTCAAAATGCTCCCATTCCAGGGGCTATTTTTCACTCCTTTCTAAATTCGTTAAAAATTCCCATCCCTGGAGCTGACACAGCCGTGGCCACTGTCAGGATTAAATCCGTGGTGGTTTTATCCCGCAGATATTTCGGAAATTGGGAGGAGTGCCAAGTCCTACTGCGAGCACACAGCCAGGACCCAGCCCACGCTCTCGGACATCGTGGTGACCCTCGTGGAAATGGGTCAGCAGCACCCTCTTCCCACTCTTTCCACCTTTGGATTCAGGGGAAATCTGCCCCTAAAATCTGGGATTCGGGCGGTGCCCGCTGCTGCGGGCACACACAGCTCATGGTTTTCCATGATCCTTCCCGTTATCTTCTCCCAGACCCTTCCCAGTTCAGAATTCCTGGCCCATCCCATTATCCTCTCCCTGGCCCATCCCATTCTTGTTCAATTTGGAAAAATTCTGGAGGGAGAATTTTGACAGGATAAACTCCTGGAGTGATTCCTGTTTTCCTCTTTTGTGTTCCAGGGTTCAACGTGGAAACTCTTCCCGCCTATGCCAAGCGTTCCCAGAGGATGGTGATCACTGCCCGTATGTGGGGAGCCTTTCCTGGTGTGCAGGGAGCTGGGAATAACCTGGAACTCCTCTCTGCTGCCTTTCAGAGAGCTCCTGATGAGCTTTCTGTGGGATAATCCCAGGAATTCGGGGCTCCTGTAGTGACGCCACCGGAGGTGAAGGGACCTCGGTCACTCGGGAGAAGCCTCAGGGGGCTTTTGTTTGCAGGACAGAGGGGTCAAGGGATCCTTTTCCCTCCTGGGATCCCAAGGTGATGGGATGTGCCCTGTGCCTTGGATGGGGTTAGGGATGCGGTCACAGCTTTGGGGGCACCCTGGGCAGGAGGATTCGGGTGTTTTCCCTGATTCCCGCGTTTTCCCACTGCAGCTCCGGTGACAAACCAGCCTGTGACCCCCAAAGCCCTGACAGCTGGGCAGAACAAGCCTCATCCACCCCACATTCCCAGCCATTTCCCGGAGTTCCCAGATCCTCACACGTACATCAAGACACCAGTGAGTGAAAAGAGCATTTTTATGCTGTTTGGGATCCGTTTGAATTCCAGGAGTGGGGTGGTTTTCCTGCAGTGCTGCTGCCATTTATCCAAAATATTTCTCCTGACAATATATTCCTTCTTTGTTGCTTGTGGCCGTCCCTTGCCATCCAGAAATCAGCCAGAATCCCTGGATTTCTGTCTGATTTTTGTGCTGGTTGGGATCTGTTTGAAGTCCAGAACCCCAGGAGTGGTGGTTTCTGACTGCAGTG
Source organism: Tichodroma muraria (assembly GCA_013390105.1). NCBI lineage: Eukaryota > Metazoa > Chordata > Aves > Passeriformes > Sittidae > Tichodroma > Tichodroma muraria. The sequence goes on along the minus strand of WAAG01087417.1, from coordinate 7,891 downwards.
CTGGTGCTATTTATCCAAAGTATTGTTTTTCCTGGCTTCAAATATTCCTTGTTTGTAGGTTGTGGACATCCCTTGGGATAGGATCTTTCCCTTCACCTGCCCCCAGAGCCTTCCTAGTTCAGGATCCCTGGCCCATCCCATTCTCCATTCCCTGGCCCATCCCATTCTCCATTCTCAAGCCCATCCCGTTATCCATTCCCTGGCCCATCCCATTATCCACTCCCTGGCCCATCCCATTGCCTGCACCCAGACCATTCCCAGTTCAGGATCCCTGGCCCATCCCATTCTCCATTCCCTGGCCCATCCCATTCTCCACTCCCAGGCCCATCCCATTATCCGCTCCCAGACCCTTCCCAGCACAGAACCCCTGGATTTCTGCCTGCTGGGCCCCTGTAACTCTCCAAAACCCTGTGGATACTGACGAGCAGAGCCTGCAGCTCCTCCATCCCTGGGATGTTTGGAAGTGGAGCTGTTCCATCCCTTTCCCTCCCTGCCCCAGACCTACCGGGAGCCGGTGTCCGACTACCAGGTGCTGCGGGAGAAGGCGGCTTCCCAGCGGAGGGACGTGGAAAGGGCCCTCACACGCTTCATGGCCAAGACAGGAGAGACCCAGAGCCTCTTCAAGGATGATGTCAGCACGTTCCCACGTCAGTGATTCCGTGATTTTGCATCCCTTTAGGGTCTGGGGATCGTCCCGTGCGTGGTGTTTGCCCTGCTGTGAGGCGCTGGAAGGTTGGGAAAGGAGGGATTTGGGGGTTAAAATGGGGAGGAAAAGCAGAAAGCAGCTCCTGAAGCCCCCCAAGGCTCCCTTTTTTCTGCTGGTGGAGAAGGCCTAAATCCAAATTTCATCCCAATCCGGGCTCCACCCCCTGTCACCTCACCAAGGAATTTCTTCTCCCTGACATTTTCCTGCTGCTGGAAATTTTCCTGTCTCTCTCTGCCTGCAGAGCACTGATGAGAATTCCCACTTTCCCGAGGCTCGTTGGCAACACAGCTTCATTTAACAAGAAGCCAACTTCCCAGATATTTGGGATTTTATGGTGGAGCTCAGGAAGGATTTTTTGTATTGGAACACCGCTGTGTCCTTGGCTGGAAACACAAAGAGATTCAAAAAACTGGGAAGTAGAGACAGCCATCTTTTAGGGATCAGGATTTCCTTCCTGATCCTTGGGAACAGCAGGAAAAGGAAATGTGTCCAAACCCAGAACCAGCGAAATGTTTAATCTCTATAACTTTGTCCTTATTTTCCGAGGGGAGGAATTCCTCCCAGCTTCCTGACTGTGTCTCCTCTTTTCCCTGATCCCAGTGATTGCTGCCAGGCCTTTCACTGTGCCCTACCTGACAGCTCTGCTCCCCTCCGAGCTGGAAATGCAGCAGATGGAGGAGACGGATTCCTCGGAGCAGGACGAGCAGACGGACACCGAGAACCTCCCGCTGCACATGAGCACGGTAGGGCCACCCTGAGGGCCATTCCTGCAGCTTGGAATTCTTGGAATTCCAGCTCTGCCTCCTGGGAAGTGGAAAATGGAACTGAGCATTGTCAGAGTTGTCCAGTTTGGAAAACCTGGCTCTGTTTCCTGGGAAATGGAACTGAATGTTGTCCTGGTTCTTGAGCTTGGAATTATGTCTCTGTTTCCTGGGAAATGGGTCTAAACATTGTCCTGGTTGTCCAGTTTGGAATTCTGGCTCTGCCTCTTGGGAAATGGGAAATGGAGCTAAATATTGTCAGGATTCTTCAGCTTAGGAAAACCTGGCTTTTTTTTCCTGGGAAATGGGAAATGGAACTGAACATTGTCCTGGTTCTTGAGCTTGGAAAACCTGTCTCTGTCTCCTGGGAAATGGAACTGAACATTGTCAGGGTTCTCCAGCTTGGAATTCTGGTTCTTTGTCTCCTGGGAAATGGGCAGAGTAGGTGGGAAAAGGCAACTTAATATTGTGATTCTTCAGTTTAGGAAACCTGGCTCTGTCTCCTGGGAAATGGAACTGAACACTGTCAGGGTTTTTGAGCTTGGAATTCTGGCTCTGTCTCCTGGGAAATGGAACTGAACACTATCCTGGTTTTCCAGCTCCTTGCAGAGTTCAGTGCAGAACAAGGCAGGAGCAGGAACTTCCAGTAAATCCCAAATTTCAGTGGCAGGGAAGAGGCTTCTCCTTGGATCCCACAGTTTCCCAAGGGATTTTTCCTGTTTAGAAACCGGAGGCCTGGCCTTTAATGCAGCTCCTTGTGTGCTTGGCTGTTGATTATCCCTCCTGCCCACAGGTTCTGGGGTTTGAACTTGGAATCCTGGAATGGTTTGGGGTGGGAAGGACCATAAAAATCTCACCCCATGGGCAGGAACACCTTCCCCTATCCCAGGTTGCTCCAGCCTGGCCTGGGACACTTCCAGGGATTAGGGGCAGCCACGGATTCTGTGGGCAGAAGGATTTCTAAGCCTGACTTTGAATTTTTTCTTGTTGTTTTTGGCTGTGGCAGGATGATGCAGGACCCGAGAAGGAGAACAGCTCAGTGCTGCAGCAGAGCAGCTCCCTGGCAGGCAGCAGGAACGGCGAGGAGAACGTGATCGACAATCCCTACCTGCGGCCCGTGAAGAAACCCAAAATCCGCAGGAAGAAGTGAGGGGGGACCTGAAATTCCGTTGGCTGCTCCGAGAAACACACGGGTCAGGAGAGGCAGCCCAGCTGAGGGAGGATCTCTCTGCGTGGTGAACTCCACTCCCGTCCTGCTTTCCCGTGCTCCCTCTTCCCTCTGCTCACTGGGATGGTCCAGGAAAACCACCTGGGAATTGTCTGCGGGACTTTGATTTCCGCTGTGGGGAGGATTTATTTTCTGAAGAGCTGAGGGACCCGGGGCTTGGATTTGGAGGGCACAGGGGCTGGAGCTGTGGGACACAGGCCTTGGATTTGGATTTGGAGGGACACAGGGCTTGAATTTGGAGGACACAGAGTTTGATTTGGATTTGGAGGGACACAGTTGGATTTGGATTTGGAGGACACGGGGCCTGGAGCTGAGGGACACAGGGACTGGATTTGGATTTGGATTTGGATTTGAAGGACACAGGGGCTGGAGCCGTGGGACACAGGGATTTTCCCGCTCCCACTTCCCAGCAGAACACATTGGTGTGTTGGTGCCTGGCAGGCTGGAAAAAGAACTTCCCTCAACCCTTAAATCCAAGGAATGTGTATGAGCAAAGAAACCTCACAGGGAGGTTCCTCCTTTTGCATTCTTGGCAGGTAAAAGCAAAAAAAAATCTTTCCTTTTATAACCTGAAGGTTTTTGGTGTGCTGGTAAAGGAGTGAAGTGTAAATCCAGAGCTCCAGGGACATTTTATTCCCACTTTGAAGCTGTGCTGGGGACTGGAAACCTCTCAATGTGGTGGTGTTTACCCTGAGATGGTTTTCCTGTCACAGCTGCTTCGGGCTCCTTTGCAGTTCATTCTTGTTTTCCACACAGCTCAAGTCCTCGGAGAGTTCCCTCCTTCCCCAGCTACTTTGGAAGTTGGAGAATGGAACAAAGCTGCCCTGATGGCAGCAGTGCTTTTATCACCAAAAGTTGATTTTTTTTCCCTGCTTTATTTCACCCCTTTATCTCCTTTACTTTTATGCCAGTGTTGTCATTATTGGCTGGTTGTGCAGGGCTTTGCTTTCAATCTCCTTCAGCATTTTTTAGGCAAAAAATGAGTTAAATTCCCATGAGAAAAGGCTCTTGTGGTTTGGTCCAATCTTCCAAGAATTCCAAGTTCACCTCCATGCAGTTTAAAGGATCCTCCCTCTTCCCCCATCATCCAGGGAGGACGAAAATAAAAAGAAATTATTTTTTTCAATGATATCCTGCCAAAAAATCTGAATTTAAATCTCAAAACCCTCCTCCGTGTGTGCCACTGTCACTTCTGCTGGTGCCTTGCTTGTACAGAATGACAAATGTACAGACACACCCTGTATATGGTTGTATATATCCAAAAGTTTTATCTTTTTTTAACTTTTTTTTTTTCTGCAAGGAGAAAAATCCCTTGCTGGGTAGGGGGAAAAAAATGTGGAATGAAAATTGTGCTTTTTATGTTCATAATAAAAGAAATTTTATCTCCTTACGAGCAAATTGTAATTTTTATGTTCATAATAAAAGAAATTTTATCTCCTACGAGCAAAACAGAGTCCTTCACATTTCAGGAGCTGGAAAATGCCTCACACTTCTCTTTTTTTCTGATTAAAAAGAATTAGGTGAAGATGAACCTCAGTGTCAGCCAGGAATACAAAAATGAAGCCTTAAACAGCATAAAACCTCCAATTTTTAGGACAAGAAAAATTTCAGGGAGCCAAATCTTGCTTCAAAATCTTGCACCAAAAAGGGATATCTGTGACTCAAAAAGTCAGGCTGGGAACAGCTGGGAGAGCTCCTGAAAGTGGGAATTGGATGAATAAATTTTGGTTTTATGGCTAAAGTTGGGCTGCAGGTGAAATTTGCTAGAGAAACAGGTTAAAAAAAAGCAGGAAACTGGAAGAGGAGTGGAGCTGGAATTACACCCAGAGGGATTTTGTCTCTCCGAGATCTCTCTGGGATCAGACACATCCATGTGTGGGAGGGTTTGGAAAAACAGAAATGAAAGGTCTGAGGGGGAAACAGCTGCCCCAACAGCTGTTTCAAACAGGAACTTTCTGTTTCAGGCCACGTTTATTTTTGTGGCCAGATTCTCAGTTCAAGCTTTTTTTGGTTTTTTGGGTTTTTTTTCCTCTTTAATTAGGAATATTTTTGTTTCAGCAGGGAGGGAGCCAAAATGCAAAAATCCACCTGCTGAGGTCTGGTGGGGCCTGGTGGGGCCTGGTGAGGCCTAGCGAGGCCTAGTAGGGCCTGGTGAGGCCTAGTGGGGCCTGGTGGGGCCTGGTGAGGCCTAGTGAGGCCTAGCGGGGCCTAGTGAGGCCTGGTGAGGCCTGTGCCAAGCCCTGCCTCTTTCCCTCAGACGTTTTCAGGGTGTTCTTTTGGGCACAAAGCCATTAAAACCCCTCCAAGGGTACCAAAACCATCTCAGTATTCCTCATTTTTCCTCAGGCTGTGGCATTAACTTTCTTCCCAAGTGGCTGGAATGGGGCTGGTTTTGCACTTGTGCTGAGCATGGGGTTGAGAATATTGAGGTGGTTTTGCTACAGCTGAGCAGAGCTAATTTAAAACATTTCAAGCATTTAAAATATTTGATTTATTAAGCCTGGTGGTGCAAGTGAATGTCTCCAAAGGAAGGAGGATGTGGCTCCTCAGCTGTGGTACGACTTCAGGTAGGCCTCTCTGCCCTGATTTTTCCGGAATTTTTTATCCAGAGTCATCTAAAAAAAACCCAATTTTCCATTAATAACAATGAAAATGCTCCAGAAGAGGAAGGGCTGAGACCTAAAGCTGTGCTTGAAATGAGATTTTCTTTCCAGCAGAGCCACACGAGGCAGTGGAGGCCCCACTTTGCTCCCTTTGGGGGTGGAAATTTCCAGAGGAAGTTTCTGGATAAAAGGGGGTTTTTGGAAGAGTTTTGCAAACGGAAATTTTCTGAGGGAAAATCAATTTGTATCTTGTGCCCCGGGCAGGGAAAGATACCAAAAAACTGTGCAAATGTAAAGCAAAAAGGAAGTTTCCTCTCTCAGGAGCAGGAGAGGATAACAATACAGCGAAAATGGGAAGTAAAAAGGAAATTTCCTCTCTCAGAAGCTTTGAACCAGGAATAACATCCCCTGATCCCCATCCTTACCTTCTGGACCTGCATTTTCACCATCCTCTGGGGTGGTGCTGGCACCGCATCCCAATCTGGAGCCCCAAACTTCATCGGCCAAGTGAATTTTCTGTTTAAAGGCTGATCTATGTTGTAAGTTCCTGGCCTAAAGGAAACAGGCACCACAGATATCTCAATTTTAGAGCTGTAATTCCAGAATTTAGCTCTGTGGTCATCGAAAATACAAATATTCCCTAATAGCAACAATAACACCTCAGAAAAGGAAGATGTGAGACAGCATCGAGAACCTCAGCCTGGGTTCTGAAGTGATTTTTGTTCCCAGCAGGGAAAGATCCATGGGAATTCCATGCTCTGGTGTCCCAGCCATTGCCCTAAGCTAAAGCCTAAAGCAGGGACAGCTTTTTGGAGATTAAAAAACTTTTTGGAGATAAAAAGCATTTTTTTTTTTTGAGATCAAAAAGCTTTGCAGGGAACTCCATCCCCATCTCCCATTTCAATTCCCCGTGCCAAGACTCCTGCTTATCGTGAGGAAAGCATTTAAATTACCCAGGGAACAAGTCCTTATCCGTAATCCTGGTTGGGAATCGCGGGCTGCTGGAGGAAAAGGGAGCGAGGGCAGGCCTGCACCTCCTCTCATCCTCCAGGAAGGGCTGGTACGTGGCAGGGCCAGGGGTCACCATCTGCAGGGAAAAAAAACCCTCAGGATGGAGCATTTTATGCCAAAAATTCCCACATTCCCAGAGCAGCAGCCAGGTGGATGTCACAGCCTCGCTGGGGGATATTTTGGCTACTTTTTCGCTGTTTTTTACCTTAGCCTTCAGCTGGAAGCGCGGGGCTGTCCTGGCTCCCATCACGTACCCCCGGGTGCTCATGGGTCGGGTGCTCAAGGGGGATTTCAGGATGTTTTCCTGCAGTTTGAAAGCCAAAATGATTTATTGGCGTTTTAAAGGCGCCGCTTGCAGGGCAGAATTATCTGAGCAGCAAATGTTATTCCTAATAAAGTTATTCCTACTAATTCCCTTAATTTCTCGCTATTGCAGAGCCTTGTGGCTCGGTTGGGAAAGGAGATAATTCCTCTTTCCAGGTGGATGTGGGGACATCCTGCAGGGGGGTCTGCAGGGCAGGAGTGCATCAGCAGCAAATATTATTCCTATTAAAGTTATTCCTAATAATTCCCTTAATTTCCCACTATTGCAGAACCTCAAGGCTCGGTTGGGAGAGGAGATAATTCCTCTTTCCAGGTGGATGTGGGGACATCCTGCAGGGGGTTTGGCGGGCAGGTGTGGCCCTATTTCTCCTGTGCCTTCTATAAAGGAGCCCCGAAATGAAAGGACAGCTCACCTCTGGCCCCAGGTAACAGCCTGGCCCCAGGAAAGGGCTTCCCCGCACCCCTGCCACCTCGATTCCCAGCCTGTCTGGGGCATAGTGGTAGGGGAACATTTTCCGTTCTTGGGTCGTCCCAAAGGAGATGAGCTTCTCCACCGCTGGGGGACGGGCACAGGGAAACGCCACCAGTGGGATAAACAAGAAAATAAAAAAAAAAGAGAGAGAGGAAAAAGAGTGACCACGTGCTGCTCTCCACCTTCGTCTCCCACGTGGGAACCTCCCTCAGCCCTGGAAATTTGGGAGGGATCTGCCCTTTGGCTCTGCCTGTTCAAAGCCACAAAGGGCTGATTTTTCCCAGCCTGAGCAAGGAATTGGGATCTGAGAAGATTGCTGGGGAAGCCGATGCCACCGGGGATGTGAAGGAGAAGAAAATGCTGCCCCCCTGGGTGCCCCCAACTCGACAGGTCTCACCTTTGGACTCGTGCCGCGCTGCCATCCTGCCCTGCCAGAGCTTCCCGGGATGGGCCCTGCGTGCTCCAGTTGCTACAGCCACGGAGCAGGGTGATGGCAGCACGGGAAGGGAGCAGGGAAAAGCCGAAGATTCGGCATTTTTCTGAGGAATGTGCTGGGCTGGCTTTGGGGAGCAGCCTGAGGTTGTGATATCACAGCCGTGGGGACGTGTCAACAGTTCCTCTCTCGGTTTCCAAGTGACTGCCACGGTAGGGCAGCAAAAAATCCCTGGCTGGGATTAAATCCAAGCCCTTCCCCGAGCAGAAGTGTGAATATTGTGAGAGAATCAGGAAGTGACAAAACATAAGGAACAAAAAGAGTCGAACCAGGAAGCTGCTGGTTTTGCGTAA
>WAAG01087413.1:132175-150989 GCA_013390105.1 Tichodroma muraria | reverse complement strand
GCGGGGCCCGGGACCCTCGGGCGCTCCCCCGGGGCTCCCCGCGCGTCTCCCCGCGCCTCCCCTCGTGTCTCTCCCGCAGACGGGGCCCTGCTGCTGGGCGCCTCCGGGCTGAACGGGCGCTGCTGGACCGGCTCGCTGTGGGTGTTCGCGGAGCCCGGGCGCGCCCCCAGCGAGGGCTTCTGCACCGCCGGCGTGCAGACCGAGGCGGGGGTCGCCGACCTGTGCTGGCTGGCCGACAGGGGCATCCTGGTGGCCTCCGACTCCGGTAAGCGATGGGCATGTCCCGCATCCTTGGCTGGGGTGTGTCCGTCCCCTGTCCCGCCGGGGTGGGTGGCATCCCCTCCGCTGAGCTGGGCGTCCCCCCAGGCCCTCCTTTGAGGTTCGTGGCCCCCTCCCGTCTCATAGGTGGGTGTCCCTCTCACTGAGGTGGTGTTCCCTGCATCCCCCAGGTGCAGTGGAGCTGTGGGAGCTGGAGGAGAACGAGAGCCTCATCGTGAACAAGTTCTGTAAATACGAGCACGATGACATCGTGACGTCGGTGTCTGTCCTGGCTGGCAGCACCCAGGCTGTCAGCGGGGGCAGGGATTTCTGGTGGGTGTCCCCAGCCTGGCAGCCTTTGCCCGGGCTGTGCTGGGCGCTCACTGCTCACCCTTGTCCACAGCGTGAAGGTCTGGGACATCCCGGAGCAAACGGTGCTGCACTCCTACAGAGGTGAGTGCCAACCCGCCCCTCTCTGTCTCCTTTTTGTCAGCCCCTTTACATCCCACTTTGACCCTTTCCCCCGACCCCTTGTCCGGCTCGCTCAGGGGTGTCACAAGGACTTGTGGCCGTGGTTGGATTGGGCAGCTCATCACCTTGGTAGGAAGCAGTTGGGTAACAGCAGAAGTTATCCCCTGTCCGGGCATAACTGTTAAACTGCTGTGCCTCTGGAGGCCCTTGGGAATATGCCGGAAAGTTGGATACAATCTTTGAGGCTTTTTATCCTTTTGTGCTTTTGGTAGCTCACTCCGATGCAGTGACATGTGTGGCTTCCTGTCCTGGTAAGGACACTGTGTTCCTGTCCTGTGCTGAGGTAAAGCTCACTCTATTGTCTAAATCTACCCCATTTAAATGAGATTTAGCTTTAGGTATTTACAGTTCAATGCACTTAGAAACCGCCTCTTGTGTTGCAACCTGCCTGCCTGCATTATTGCAGTCTGATAAATTTATAATCAGTTTACCAAGCTGATTCTTGCGGGTTTGTATCAAGTTTTGGGAGCTCCTAGTTCTGTCCTGGTGATAATTAAAGGCTGCACTTAATGACAGCATCATTTTAACCCAGAGAAAAAGGCAGGGTCATTTTGCCTGTGAGTCAGCAGTGAATCTGAATTTATGCCACAAAGAAATGGTAAAATTCTTCTTATTCCTTTTGGATTTATAGGACAACAGAATTTTACTCTGGGACACCAGATGCCCCAAACCAGCTACCCGAATTGGTATGTCTCTGTGTGCAGTCACTGCTTCTGCATGAGTTTATGTTGGAAGAAATAAATTATTTTATGTCTGACTCCTAACTCCAACTCTACTGATGTGCCTGTTAAAACCTAAGGAGGTCTAACACTGTCACAGAACTACAATAAGCTTTAAACACTTGTCTTGATGCAGTAGCGGGGATAGATGAGATAGATGAGGAATATCTTTGTGCTGCCTCCTTCCACACTCACGCCAGTTTCTTCCCTCGCAGTTTGCAGTGCCTGTAATTACCTCCCTACCTCAGTCATGTGGCATCCACAGAAAAGTGACATCTTTGTCTTGGGTAAGAATCTGCACTCTCAGCAGGCAGATCGAGGTTGTTATTTTCACAGGGCGGTTTTTGCTGGTAAGTTCAATGCCCCTCTCTCCCAGGTGATGAAAGTGGAACAGTTGCACTGGTGGACACAAAGAATCCTGACTCTGCCCTCAGCGCTGCTGTGCACACCCGAGGCATCACAGGCTTTGCTTTCTCTGCACACAGGTACTGAGTGGTCCTGGCACAGAATGTGGGACTACATCCCCTTGAAAGCCTTAGTTGTTTGTGAGTAAAACCTATGTAGTGGAGAACAGAGTAAACCAAGCAGCGTCTCACTTCTGACACGCGTGAACTTCCACGACAAGAATTCTGCAGTTCCAGAATTACTGACCTGCACACCGTGGGGTTTTTTCTAATTACAGTCACCTCTGATTAAAGAAGGATCACTTGCTTTCAGACTCTAATAGAATATGCCCACTCAGTGTACTGGCACCCTGCCAAATGCTGATGAAAACATTTTTGTAAGATTTTTGTGAGTTAATTGCTGTTCCTGGGTCAGGATCGCTAAGAATCCTGATGTTCACAAGTTTATCCCTAAAAATCCTTGTATTTGCTTGTTCTAACTGTGCTCTCATCTCTCTAGTTCACCCTTACTGGCTTCCATCAGTGAAGACTGTTCAGTTGCTGTTCTTGACTCAGACCTCTCAGAGGTGTAAGTACAGACAGAATGTACTCACTGCTGTTGTCTTCTTGAGTTAATTATTAATACACAGAATGGTTTGGGGTGGAAGAGACCTTAAAGATCATTCATTCCAGCCCTGCCATGGGCAGGACACCTTCCACTATCCCAGGGTGCTCCAAGCCCCATCCAGCCCTGGATGCTTCCAGGGCTGGGGCAGCCACAGCTGCTCTGGCAACCTGGAGGGGAAAATATTCCTAAATAGAGGAGCATTATCCTAACAAACCAGCAGTTAGGGATGGCACAAGCCCACAGACTCTCTTTTGATGGCTAATGGAGTGTTGGTGTTTTCCAGGTTCAGAAACCATTCTCATCGAGACTTTGTAAAAGGCTTGTCCTGGTCTCCTTCAGATGATGCCTTGCTCACTACAGTTGGATGGGATCATCAGGTCTTACATCACACTGTCCCCCTACCAGCTGGTGAAGCTTCTGGAATCAACTGTGTAAAAGAATAGTTTTATAAACTCGTGGTCCAAGTTCCTTGCTGGCATCACTTTGATTCTGCTGAAGTCACAGGTGTGTGAGCTGGAGTGGGGTCTGTTGTCTGCCTCGAAGCTTGTGGCTAAGAAGGTTCCTGTAGTAATTTTGAATTAGGCATAAGTAGTTACAAACCAAGCTTTACCCTCTCCTCAGGAGTGGCTTCTCCTGTAATAAAAGACTTTGGTTTTACTCAGAAAAAAATTTACTTCAGACACAGAGGAGACTTGGAGAGACAGGGAATTAGGTGTAATGAAAAAAGAAATAAAGTCAAAAAGACTTGATTCTTTCCTCAGTTCTCCAGACTACCGATGGAATTAATAGAAGCTTTTGGGGGAGGTTAGCAACACGCCTCTCATTGGGTAGATGTGAGAGCCTCATCCTTGAGCAAAGTCCTTTGCTCTGTAAATCAGGTGGAATGAAAAGACCTGTTGGGATTCAAGGGCTGGAAGGGTCCCAGTGTTGTCCTTAATGCAGCACATGGCGGAGAGGATTCAGCCTCAGTACCAGTGTGGAGCCTCTGGTGAGCACTGGTTGTGCACTGGTGTAAAGTACCAGTGGTTGGTGTCAGGATGTAAAGTGAGGATCCCATCTGGAGCCCTGCAGTTACCTGTGGATGGTGCTGGCATCCTGGGGTGGCCAGCACGTGCTGGGCCCCAGGCCAGTTCGGGGCACTGGCGGGGGCTGGCAGCCGGGAGGGAGCGGGTGCTGTGCCCTTTGACACCACGGGTCATCTCCTCTGTGCTGAAGGCAGCTTACTCAAGGATAGGACCTGTGAACAGAAGGTTTATGTGGGGGAAAAACTGGACTAAGGACTTCAGCTGTCATATGCTTGCTCCTGTACCAGACTCTGCTTAGTGATAACCCAGATCCATGCCCTTGTGATGGGTGACTTCTTGTGCTGGCACTGAGGGGACAGGACATTCCCCTACCCCCCAGACCAGACTCCACAAACCTGTAGAGGTGTCTTTGACAAATACCACATACACTTCTAACTCAGCTGTTTCCCTGGAACACGTTTACCTGAAGAAAATCACTGCTCTGCATGCATTGCTGATGCTCTAGGTATGGCTTGATCTGGCCTAGTATTTCCTAGACAGAATTAAGCAAGTCCTGACTGATGAAACAAAAATACCTTTGAAATGAATGTTACCCCCGGTTCTTTAGCATGATAGCAGCACTTAAATGTACATTGCTTCCAGTTTTTATCTCTGCATACGTGTAGGTTTAGTTGTGCAAAGCCCACAATTAACTTCTAGGCAGACTAAGCTTTCCCAGGCTCGGTACTTTTCTCATACTCTTTGTAAACCTCACTTGCTGCTTTTCAAATTCCTGTGTCGTACAGGTGTTCACAGCAACTTCCTGTTCTAGAGCAGTGTATGACAAGAAACAGTAAATGATGATAAAAACTGACACATTTCCTCAGAAATACTCCTTGAACCACAAAGTCCTCTGTTAGGGACCTGTGATGTTGTGCTGAAACAGGTCTAGTGCTGGTTCTGAAAAAGGTGTCTTGGAAGATGGTTTTCATTTGTAACTGGGTTTAAGTTTCACTGGGCCACTTCTGTAGCACTGAAGAACCAGCTGAGATTATCCACACAGTTCAAGTTGTGATTTCAGTCCCTGATATTAAAACTGTTCTTAAATAAATGTTCACCGTATTCCTGTTCAATGCCAGGGTACTACGGTTCTTCATCACTGGTGCAAGGCAGGCTCTGAGTCCTGCTGCTTTTCAGGAAGTTTTTCTTTCCAAAACTCTGAACTTGGGGTTCCATTGTGCGCAGCTAAAAAGAAAAGTTCAAATGTCAGACATTAAACCACATTAGGTTCCTCATATTGCCACGCCTGAGCAAAACACAACAGTCCATGACAAGAGGGTCATGGTGGATGGTAAAGCCTGTAGGAAGAGCAGGTCATTGGTGAAATATTAACTCTTAAAATTAAAAACTAAACCTCAGTGCTCCAGCATCTGGCAAGTGTTTGTGGTGCCACGGGATGGCAGCAGCTGCCCTTGCCAAGGGAAGGCAGCACGGCCCCAGCTCTGCACGTTGTCTTAAGGAGGATCTGCTTTCGGGGTTTCTAGCACTTGCACGAGGGTTTTTTCGCTCTCAGAAGCACAGAAGAGCAGCAGTTCAGGGGTCACTCCTGGGGTGCAGCTTGGCTCAGAGTCGTTGTACCGGTGCTGGCACGGCTGCAGTGAAGTCACACGGGCACGTGGGCAGCGCAGCAGAAACACCAGCAACCCCACATCAATCCTTGCTGGCCTTGCAGCTCCCTGCCGTGGAACAGAGGGAATTCCGTGGGGTCTGTGGCTTGTCCCTGCACCCCACACCGTTCAGGTTTGGGGACACTTGGGTACATCCACTGTGGCTCCGGTGAAAGCTTCAGGGCTCACGTTGCACCCTTTCCCTCCCTCACACAGAGCCTGCTTCTGTAGCCAGAGCTGGATGAAGGAGATGAGAATGCAGATCAGTTTAATTCTGAGTGGAGAGAAGCAGCCACTCTGCAGAGAAGCCTTTTATGTTGCTGCTTGCCTTGCTGACACTGTGCTTGCAGTTTTGGGCACAGCATTCGAGTTGGGACTTGTAACAGGTATGAGAGTTTCGTCCCTAATGAACAGCTCCAACCCAAGGACTATTTATAGCACTGCTCCAGCTCCTCTGCCAGCCTGCCCAACCAGCTGGGTGTGAGACAGAGCTCCTGGGGCTCAGCTGCCCCTTCGTGCCTTGACTGGGCTTCTGAAAACGCTGAAATGGCCACAGGCTTTGGAGTAACTGCTCAGAGAAATTGGACCAAACCCTGGGTAAGCTGAAATTCAAACTTTGCTGAGCTGCATTTTCCCATCCTTTCAAGGACGTGCAAACTTCTCAATCCTCCAGCAGACAGAGCACGTAAGCAACACTAAAAAAGAAGTCAGACCACACATGTAATAAAACATCCAGAAATGTTTAATGCAAGAAGGTTGGTGTTCAATGGCACTCATAAATAAGAGACTTTGTTCAGTACTTTACAGCTAAAGCTCTGTTACACTCCCCTAGCAGGAACTTGTGAGGAAGAGGCAGCTGCAGGGGATAATTTAAGTTGTACCACAACTTGAATTACCACACTGCATCACAGAGGGTGAAGTGAGAATAATTCCACACTCGGGCTTCAGGACTGCTCTCAGCACTGGGCTGAGGCAGGGTGCTTTGCTCCATTAATACCCCTTAGTTTTGTTTCTTCTTACTCTGTTGCTAAATTTCTATAGTGAAACAGTTGGGAGGAGCAGGACAGGAGTCTGAGGACAGTTTATCCACGTACCTGACAGAGTTACCTGCCCCAGGAAGAGGGGGCTCTTCCCTATCCCTGCAGTCCTCACTTGAGAGATCTAACTGTTCCCAGGTGCTCTGGCTGCCACCAGCTCTGACAGTGGCTCCTTTGTCACAATGGCCCCAGAATCAATGGTGAGTTGTTACTGAAATACCAGAATTTTCTGAATGCATTCAAAAGAAGCAGGGATAGACTAAAGTGTTTGAAGAATACAAGTGTTCCACTGCTGAAAACCTGCATGCTAACCAGTCCTACAGCTGGGAGCAGAGTCCAACCTGATTTAGTGACAGCTCAGTCCCCTGTGCAGTCCCACAATGGTGTTCTTGAATGAAGAATGGCTGTTTTATAAAGCTGACTTACATTATCATGCTTCTAATACTAAATTAAAACAACTATGTCTGCTAGACATGAGACGCTCCACGGTGTCTAAGACCATATTTCAACTGCACATGAATTGTGTGTCTGGGTGAAGTAGTAAATGTGACATTTAATGCAAGTGCCAACATTGAAGTGTCACATTTTTCTCTAAAAAGGAAAAAACAAACTTGTGTTGGGGAGATTCCAGTTTGGAAGAATTCTTGAGGTGGAAAATTACACACATACCCTTGCCCTCCCCACTCCTGGGCAAAGTCAGTGTGAAAAGCTGAAATTGCCCACCCAGCCTTAGAGTTGTTTTTGAGAGCTCATTTGCAATTATAGCTTATTATTTTGAAAGAAAAAAAGTATCAGGAAGAAAAAAAACATTAAGTTGCAACATTATCAAAGAGACTTCTTTGTTTGCTTTCAAGTTAAACTAGTGAAACTTCATCCAATACCAAAACCCTGAAGCCCCCCAAGGAGGATCACGGATTTACTTCTACAGATGAATGAGAATGCTCAAGATGCTCCTTGCATGGAGAAAATTCCATGTTTTGGGGCAGGTGGTATTCCACATGACAGCTGGCACTCTTAAATGTCCTTACAATTACTCCATAGTCACTTTTCTCCATAAGTATTTTTTTAAAACCAACACCCAGATATTTAAAGCCTATTATTTCAAATATTGGCTGGGGTGAGCAATGGAAATCTTCCAAGTCACTGTGACTTACTGGCATAAAAATGCCCTTTGAATTAGCTATTAGGCTGATTATTGTATTTGCATTTTCATTTTATTCACAGCAAAGTAAAGTTTGGAATACTTTAAACCTGCTGCAATATTTGAAAGGGCTGTTAAATTATTAGGTAAAGCTGGAAATAACACAAAACATAGAATGTCAAAGACACGACTCGACTATCAAGATAACTTTTGGGAATTCCACTGTGAAGGAAAATTTATCCCTGATTTTGAGCTGAATTGCAGAGCAAGATCTGCTTGCAGGCCACATCCAGGTGTGTGCCAAGCAGGGTAAGCTGGAGTGGAACCAGTGGTATTTAAAGCATTGAAAATAGAAAGTGCTTTCCATAAAAACAGACTCATGTCTCAAAGTGCTTTTAGTTCGTCAGTAATTAGAAAATACTCTCTACAAGTTTTTACAGTTATCTTACAGTGATTTTCAGCAAGTTTACCTAGGAGGAAGATTCTCTGTTTCTAGTTTCAGGAAGTTGGCTATTCACAACTCAGGTCAGCTGTCATGAGACCCCACTGCTCACTCTGGAGGCTGAAACCCTCCTTCAGGCTCCTCACAGCTCCCACCCCTGCACAGGCACCACCAGCTGCCCAGAGGGGCAGCTCTGCACATCCAGCACCTGGAGAAGCACTGAGGGAAATGCAGGAGCCAGCTCCCTTCGGGGTGTCCCTGCAGACACCACACCAGGATAAAGCCACTGAAATTTGGCTCCTTGGTCCCCAGATCAGACAGATGGAAGCCAAATCTCAGTAGTTAATAAGAACACTTTGGGGGGCACATGGGTGTGAAGAGGCAAGAGATCCCTCAGGGAGAGCACCAGCAGCACAGCACCTGGGCGAGTCGTTGGCACCCACCAGCCCAAGGAAAAGGACCGCTCCACGTCCTCCCAAGTGCTTTACAGCCATCCAGCCAGGCCTCACAGCCTCCTTCCACGAGGAATAATTACCAACAGAAACACTGAAGTGACCAAAAGGCACAGCAAAGCAAGGCCCCTGCTCCCGAAGCTGCTCCCGGAGAAGGGGTCAGAACCCAGCTCAGCAGGACAGGCACTGACTGCCCAGGGCTGGGTTTAAGGCAGAATTGATTTGCTCCAAACTCTTGAAGGACAGAAAGGGTCAGGATCTAGGCATCCTAAACTCTCCTCCTATCCCACTGGCCTCACATTATTCTTATTTTAATCCCTGACATTTAGCTATACACTGCTTTGCTTCCATTGTGCACATCTCTCAGTTGGTTTCTCCCTGCTCCCAAACATGCTGGAGTTAAACCAATTAAAAAACAAACTGTAATCAATCTTTCCAGTGGTGATGCTCTTTAAAGAGAGCTGAGGATGCTCTTTGGCTTTCCTAGATGGCCTATCAGGCTGCAGTTCTGAAAATAATTCAGGAGGGAAAATAGGAAAACGGAGAACCATGTTTGCTCATGTAACAAGGCAGCGGCCTGCCCTCTGCAGTAACTACTCTCCATGTCAGTCTTTTGAGAAAAGTCCAAGTCTCCAGCTCATTCCCCACCTTCTCAGTCAGTAGTTCCAAACAAGTGCATTTTCAGGCTGGGTTGGGACCGTCCCTGGTGCCCATAGAGAAGGAAAGGACCAACCCAGGCACTTTCTCACCCCTTCCCAGCCGGATGCCGGTGAGGCAGCCCCGAGGTCCGGCCTACCGGTGGCTCTGGTAGGCGTAGGAGATGGGCTGGCGGGTCCCAGGCCTGACCGTGAAGGTGTTGGAGGGTGCCCCGAACTGCGAGGTGCCGTGGGCAGGCCTGCAGGGAGAACAGAGGGAAAGTCACCCAAAGCCCAGGCAAACCTTGGCGTTCAGTCAGCACCGCAGTGATGTATTTTATTGCTGCGTGTCTCCGCTCAGTGAGGTGGGGAGGGGAGGGAGATGGGCACTGGGGGCACAGCTGGCACCAGGGAGGAGCCATGGGACAGTCGCTGCCCCTGGACCGGGGCAGCAGCAGGGAGCCAGCAGGAGCCAAGGGGCAGCGACATCTCTGGAGCCCCGGTGCTGCCCTGGGGCCAGTTCCAAGGGACACCGAGGACAGGAAGAGGCGGGCTCAGGGCGGCACGTACCTGCTGGCTGTCAGGACGCTGGCGGGCGAGAAGTCCCCGTTCTGCCCCTTGTACTTGGCGTCAGCCCCGGTGCCGCCGTATGCCGTGGGTTTCCCTGCAGCGTCCGCGGACGCCCGCCGGCCCTGGGCGCCCGAGGGGCCGTTCCTGGGGGCAGAGCCCAGGCGGCGAGAGCCCTCCCCGGCCGTGGAGCTGAACCCCCCGGGGCCGTAGGAGGAGAGGGTGCCCGAGGCCCGGGGGGCCGCGGCTGCCCGGGGGTAGGAGCTGTCGGGCTCGGCCATGTACAGGCGCTTCTTGATCAGCGGCCGTGGGTTGGGGCCGTGGCCGGGGAAACTCGTGGAGCTGCTGTAATCCGGGTACTGAGGTGTGAAGTCGCCGTTCCTCCAGCCCTTCTCCGAGGGCAGCGGAGCCGCTGGCTCCTGGTTGCCCCCGTAGCTGCGGCTGTAGCCAGACCACCTGAAATAGCGCGGCTCGCCCGAGCCCCGGCTGCTGTCGGGGACGCTGGGGCACTTGCGGTTCTCCTCCCGACTCGGGAGGGGCTCCTCGTCCACCTCGTTGCTGAATTCGGGGGGTGGGGGGATAATCCCGAAGTCCAGCGCCGTGTCCCTGTTCTCCTCCTCCCTGGGCGCTCCGTGGCGGGCCGGGCCGGGCTGGCTCGGCGGCCCCGAGTCCAGCAGGCCCCGGAGCAGGCTGGAGGCAGCCTCTCGCCGGTGCTCCGAGGAGCTGGAGAAGGAGGGGGGTTTGCTCCAGCCGGACCCCGCTGGGCTGGCCGCAGACGGCCGAGGCACCACAGTGAAGGAGTAGGGCTTGGACTCGTGGCGGAAGAAGCTGGTGGAGGTGGTGTCCGACGAGGCACTGCTGAGTCTCAGGGCTGGCTTCGCTCTCAGCGCGGCCGCGCCGTCCCCGGCCTGGCGGCCCCGCTGGGCTCGCTGCCGGGCTGCCAGCAGCAGGGCCATGGGCGAGCCGCGCTCCACGGGCTCCCCTGTCACGGGGTGGATCAGCACCTCCTCCTCCCGAGACACTCCCGAGATGGCTGGGGGGCTCTTGGCTGAACTGCCGGGGTGAGGGGCTTCACCTGAGCCTGGGGCACAGGGCGGCTCGGCCGGGCTGGCCCCAGCCCGGTGCACTTTGTACTGGAACACAGCCGAGCTGGGCTGTGGTGCCGGGCTCTGTGCCGGGGACACAGGGGGTGAGGAGGGGGTGGGAGCAGGGGGCTCCTCTGCCGGTCCCTGAGGTGGGTCTGGGGCACTCCCGCTGCTGTTGAGGGACCCAGGAGCAGGGCTCACATCCTCTGCGACCTTGCCAACAGCAGGAGCAGGGTGGTCCTCGTGATCTGTCTCATCCTTCTCCACAGCAGCCACCGGGGCTGGGGGCGGGCTGGGGACCGGTTTTGGCACCACAGAGTCACTTGTGTCAGGGGGGCTCTTCCTCAGGTCAGGGGGGCTCTTCCTCACCTGTGGGGTGATGATGCCGTTCTCCACACCCTGCTTCTGGCTGCTGAGCCCCGGGGCAGGTTTCCCCTCTTTCTTCAGGGACAGCACAGCCTCCAGCTCGTTCCTGATCGTCATCACACTGCGGGGCTGTGTGTCAGGGTTCCTCTCTGGAGCAGTGACTGCAGTGCTGGGAGAGACCCCATTGGAGCTGGGGGTGCTGCTGGGCACCTCTTTCTTCTCACTCTCCCCTCCCTTGGATAGCCCCGTGTCCTTCCTGGCGAGCTGGGGCTCGCTGAGCCCTGGCTCACGGCTGCCAGCACGGCTGGGACCGCTGCCCACGGGCTGGGGAGCGCCCGGCTTCTCCAGCGGCCTCTCCTCCCGGCGCGGGGAGCGCAGCAGGGCCGAGAGCTCGTCCCGCAGCTTGTTCAGGTTGTTGGCATCCTTCCAGTCATCCTCGCAGGTCGGGTAGTCCGGAGGAGGGAGATCCAGGTCGTTCGCAGTGAGGGGTTCAGAGTTTGGGGGGGAGTCTCCCCCGGCTGTTTTCGGCTGGGGAATCTTCTCCCCCTCGGAGCCCAGCAGTGGGGACCGGCAGCCGGCGGGACTCGCCCCTTGGCTGAGCCCTGGGCCCGGCTTGGGGCTCAGTGGAGGGGGCACAGCCAGCTTCCCAACACCCTGTTTGAGCCCGGAATTTCTCTGCTCGGCTTCTCCGAGGCGCGCCTTGGCCGCGGGTCTGATGGTGAAGCAGGGTGGGAGGGGTGGCCGGGCGTGAGGCTGCCTGGGGACAGGCTCCTGCCGGCCGGGCTGGCCCTCCTGCACCGGGATGGACGAGGAGCGCGCCGGGGCCGGCGGCGGCACCTTGAACGACCTGGGGAAGGTGAGGTGGGGCTCGGGCTTGGGCTGCAGGCTCTCCTTGGGGCTGGGGGCTGCGGGTGCCCCGGCAGGGCAGAGCGGCCCCTCGGCATCCGCCTGCCTTGTGTTCAGCACCGTCTCGGATTTCCACTTGGAGATGCCGGGACCGAAGGGTGCGGGGTCCCGGGCGCCCGGCGGGGCTGGCGGGATGAAGTCTGGAGGAGCCGGAGTGCCGGGGGGAGACAGGGCGGAGGCGGGNGGTGGGGGGATGTCTTCATCCAGGTCATCCCCATCGAGGGCCGGCGGGCGCAGGTCCCCCACCGAGCTGTACATCCGGTAGTTGCCATTGAGCTGGGAGCCAGAGCCTGCAAGAGCAGCGAGAGCACAGCCGTGTGAGCACCTCTCCATCAGTGCTGAGCCAGCCTGGCCGGGGCCAGTGGCCTGCCCAGGGAGCCAGCCCCTTGCCAGGCTTGTCTAAAACTTCCTGAACTGTAACAGACACTCTGCATCACCCCTTAGGAATTAATTAATTTTCAATGACTTCAAAAAATAGTTAATGGCAGACTCTATTTTAGCATGAAAATGTAAACCGAGCTCTGGAGCAGACAGTCTGTACACACACGCTTCCTGCCCTGAGGGCTTGGGGAGCACTTTGTGCCAGCCAGGACTCCAAAGAGCACATCCCTTACCAAGAGCTGCCTTTTCCTCAAAGTCTTCTGGCACCGACGGCGTTGGCACAGCCACCCCATGGGATTCTTGGGCATTCTGCAAGAGTTGAGAAAACAGAGCTGTCAGCCTACCGCCCAGGGATCAGAGCAAAGGGCTGACAAGCAGCTGGTAATTTGTCCACACAAGCCCTGATGGGATCCAGGGCAGTTTCCGTGATAAGCAGGTCCCTGTGGAAGCTGCTGTTGACAGGATTTGAGGGGATGAGTGAAGTGATCCAGGCTGCACAGGCCGTGGACACAGTTCCCCCACAGTCAGGCGCAAGGGCTGGAGAGGAATTCAGCATTTCACATCCCCCTCGGGGCTCCCCGGCCCGCCGGCAGCAGCACCGGCTCCTCACCAGTGAACCGAGCAGCTCCCCCGGGTTTGGTGGGTGTTTTTCTGCAGCAAGCACTGCCACAGGCACGCACACACCGTGCTGAGGTCACAGACAGACCTCCAGCCTTTTGGGAAACTGGCACCAGCATATCTGAGCGCTCTGGGGATAACTGCTCCTCGTGTGGTTTGTGTTTCACCCTCAATTACTCCCTTGCCGTTCATGCTGAGAGCTCAGCAGTGCCTTTAGCCGGTACAGGACCGGCAATTTGCAGCCTACACATCTGGGAGGACGCCTGAAGCGAGGGCACTCCGGGTAATTACAGCCAGCCCCCGGGCAGGCTGGCTCACCTGGAGCGCTGATGGGGCTCTGCCAGCAGCAGAAAGCCTCTCCTGTCCCCGTGACTCACGGCTGGGGGGCTGCGAGGGCTGGGGTGGCTCAGGACACACCTGGGCACCGGTGTGCAGGGCACACCTGCTGCTGAGCCGGGCACAGCCGGGGCTGTCACACGCCGGCCGGGAGGGACAGGGCCTGGGGACAGCGTGGGGCACCGCAATGCCGGAAAGATACAAAGCTCTGAGGGAGCATCCATCGAGGGACACGACACGAGCAGTGGTCAGGGACACACTGCCCCATTCCCGGGCTCCACATCCACCCTGCTGCACTCCTGTTCACCCCAGCGGCTGTTTGCTGTGAACAGCCCTTGACAGAGGAAACCTTATCCTGCCATCAGCCTGCGCCTCTGCTGGAGCCATTTCCTGCACACAAAAGCCTGGATAATGATTGAGCCCCTGCCCTTTGCCTGTCACTGCCTTTATCACCGTTTCTACATCAGATTGCTACGGGATTCCAAAGTCTCCTGGATCGAAGGTCAGTTGGATTTGTTCATCCAGCCCCATCCAGGTTCAGACAGCACATTACAGTTACAGCTCCTGGCTGGGGAGCTCAGGAGCTGCTGGGGCAGAGCTGATTCAACAGCAGCACCCGGGCTCCTGTGGAAGAGCCCTGGAATGACCCAGCTTTGGCCAAAATAATAGGAAAATACACATATTTCACTTGCTACATGCATCACCCTGCAGATGACCCAAGATCCTCTATAACCACAAGGGAATGAACCAGTTACTGGTGACCCAGGAGTGAGGGAATTCATACCCTGGGATTGCACAAGGACCAGACAACTCCGTGCTGATAGAGAAGCCAAGGGCTGCAAAGGCATGAGGGCAGACCCTGAACTTCATCTGAGAGCTAGAGGGAAGACACAGGCCAGGAGAGGCACTCCAAGAGCTGATAGCTAAACTGTCCAGAGCAATGAGATACCAAAATCACAAAGAAAAACCCCCAGAAGTTCCATTTGCTATGGAAATCCATCACTGCTGGTTTCCAGAGCAGCCCGAGGGTACCTGCTCTTTTACAGGGAAATGAAGATGTCTGAGCTCTGCATTAGCAGCAGCATTTGCATCACCTGTTTGGAGAGGAGTGCAAAGGCACTGGCAGTCAGAAGGGAGCTATGCAAAGCTGGAGGACACAGTCTGCACTTCATAAAGGAGCAGTAATTTTGGACATTTCAAACTGGGAAAGCCTGTTCATCACCAAAACCTTCTGTGGCAGTTGCTAATGCTCAGCATCTCTCAAAAACCACCCGTCCCCACGTCATGAGCTGGCTTCTAGAATGGAAAGCATCCCCAGCACACTCAGTCTGCAGAGATGGTTGGGAAGATTGTTCCTGGTGTTTGCTCGGGGTGTGGCCAGCCCAGAAAACCTCCAGCTGATTCAGAGCGGGCTCTGGGTGCTGTGCCAGGAACCTGCATTTCCAGTTTGTGGTACCTGAGTCAGATTTGTGCCTGCTGAGGATCCCGTGGGGGGAAGCTTTCACTGTAACCACCAGGAATCACTTTTCATCCCTGGAACAGTCAGATGTCCCCAGTGAAGGAAGCCTGCCTGTCCCCATGGTCCCCAGCTACCTGGGCTCTCAGGAGCCCACCCTGCCCACCCATTAAATAGCCAAGGTTTGAGGCTGCCCTTTACAAAAGCCACCCCAAAATACAACTGCTGAGCACCCTGGGGTCTCAGAGAGGCCGAGAACTTCTCTGAATATGCAGAGCTGCCCCCAGACTCCCTGTTTTTGAGCTAGGGCAGTGTGGTGGTTCGCTGAAGGAACTCGTTCCCCCGGGATGCCAAAGCTCTCCCTGCAGCTGCAGTGCTGGGGGAGCCAGGTGGGCAGGGGGCCGGGGGGGACCCTCTCCTGCAGCCCCTGCTGTGATTCTGTGGGACAGCCCAGGGCCGGGGAGAGGAAGCTGCTCCGTGTGGGAAGAGCTGCCAGGTGCAGAGGCACAGGAGCTGCGGGGCAGGGCGTGTGCATCCTCCTGACTCACTGGGAGCTGCTCCCCGTGGGTGGGGGGAAAGGGTTAAGGCAGGAGCTGCAGAACAGCCCCGTGCAGGTGTGTACCTGGTGCAGGTATGTACGTGGCAGCAGAAGAGTCTGTGCCAGATCAAATCATGATCAAACCTCACCAAAAGAGTGCAAACATCCAGCACAGACTGATCCTTCAAAATGCTGTCTTTTCCTACTAATTCCTTCAGTCAAAGCTGTTACTGTCAGAGGAGAAGCCCAGGTTTGTGAGGGACCCTCGCAAGGCAAAAAGAGCCCCAGGGCCAGCTGTGCCCCTGTGGGCAGCAGCAGCACCAGAGCTTGGGTGACAGCCCTTAGGAATTGTCCCGGGGGCATTCCTGCTGTTAAGCCCTCTACCACACACACTTCCATTAGCAGAGATCACCTCCTTCGACACCAAAGGATTTAAGCGTTTTACTGTCTCCACTGACCTGCGGGTATCACTTCAGTTTAGCTGCTGACATCTCAAAGCCTCTCTGAGCTCTAGGTCAAGGGGGTGGAACAAGACCAGCTTTAAGGTCCCCTCCAACCCGGACCCTGGGGTTCCCTGCTCTTTAGGGGATAAGACCTCTGGAAAGTGCTGCATGGGGTTCCTCAAAGCCAGCCACAAGCAAGCGTGGCTTCTGGAGTTCCAGGCATCTCCGGGCCCTCTGCTCTGGCTGCTTTGGCCCTTGCTGCTCCAGCCCCTGCTCCCGGGGAATGCAGGGAATGTTTTTTTCATACGGAGATTGAAAAGAATCATCCCCTGCACACCCAGAGCATCACCTCATTCCTCTGCTGCGGCAGGGCTCGGATCAGCACTGCTGGCTCCAGCATCGCGCCTGATCCTGGGGCAGATCCTGCCAGCAGTGGTGAGATAAACAGCAATGCAAGTCTGATCTATCACCTCAGTGCTCAGCAATTATTTTTTAATTGAAAATGCAAATCTGACAGTGCTCACGCCTCTCCCCTGAGTGCCTCATCCGTGCCCCACACCAGCCCTGAACCCAGATCACCTCCTAATCCCTCGTACCAGCGCCACTACAGAGTGGGTTTGCTTTTCATTTCTGCTCTCCCTCGGGTGGGGGCTGAGAGCAGCAGCCAGCCCAGCTGGCTCTGGCACCAGTTCCACCCCAGCAGTGACTCGGGCACTCACCAGGGGCAGGAACGTCAGCAGCGGCCGGACCCTGGGACGGGGTTTAAGTGTGGCTGTGCCAGAGTCTGTCACTGTCCCGAAGCGATTGTCACCGTAGTACACCTCGATCACGTCACCTGGGGGGAGAGCAGACTGTTAGCAGCAGCACTGAGCTGGGGCACTGGCGAGAACAGCGCCGGGCACCGTGGGAGTTTAAAGAGAGCTGTGGAGAATTTGCTGCTTCAGCTCCCAGGAGTGGGAAAAGCCCATCAGATCCTGAGGAAAACCTGGGTGTCTTGGAGGTGAGTGGAAGACAGGGAGACAAAGGTCCCATGTGTGCAGGACAGGCACTCTCACACACCTGCAGAGCACCGAGAGCCTTCCCTGAGCTCCGGAGGACGGAGCTGAAGCAGCTCAGAAGGAACAGGATGCAGTCCTGGCTGATTGAGGGGGAGGCAGCAGCAGAGCCGACCAGGAAGAGGGACAGCTCCTGCCCTTCCTGCCCTGCCGAGCACTCTGTGGGCAGAGCACTGACATCCAAGCCTGGGGAAATTCCAGGCACTTCACAACACTTCCACACTCCAGCCTGCTTTAGGTGACTTCCCACAAAATACTGCCCTGGATGGAGGGAGACACCAGCGCAGGAGGTCACAGGGCCCTGGTGAGACAAGCAGGAGAAGCCATCAGGAATTCCTGGTTCCCAGCCTTGTGCTTTCACCTTGAACCACACCTCTTGGGCCGGTTTATTTCTGACAGTGAATAAAGCTCATAAAATTAATGTAATTACGTTCTTTGTGTCTGATTAGCAGCATGAATTAACAAGCAGAAATACTGAAGCACGTAAACCCCACCTTGGCTGGAAGGAGATATACAAATAACTCGTAGCCAAGGAGACCGACATTAAAGAAAATCTGAGGGTTTGAGGAAGGAGGGGGAAGCAACAAAATGGCTGTGATTGAGGGGAAAAGCTGCAGGAGTTCTCCCAAAAACAGACTTTGATAGTGAGGCAGGGAGGAGAAGAAGGATGGGCAGAAATCAGGAGGAAGCTCCCAAGGAAAGAGCTTTACACCAAGTCTAGTGAAAAAAGAGGAGGGCAGAAGCCTCTGTGTGCGTCCCACAGAAGGAAAGCACTTGCGTGAGCACCTGGAATGAAGAACCTGATCACACCAGGGGCTGGGCATGAGGCAGCAGAGCCTCCGCTGAGGGACTGGAGGCAGATGAATTCCACACAACCTTCAAACACACCACAGAGTCCAGAGCACGTCAGCTTTTCCCTTCTCCCACCCACCACCCCCAGGTTACCCTGGGATACCCCAGGAGTATCTGCCCTGCCATCACTGCCCTTCCAGGCACTCGCAGCTTCCCCTCCCTCACACCAAACTTCTCCCACTACAAGTGACTCTTTAGGCAAAGGACTCTTTCTCCAGCTTTCAAATCGCCAATCAACCTGTGCTTCAACGACTGGTCCCACCAACTTTACCACTTCCTTGCCTGCGAGGGGCCCAAGCACTCAGGAGGAGCTGCTGGAGTCCCAGGGAGGACAGAGGTGCCAGCAAAGTGCCTGGAAGTGTTCAAGGCCAGGCTGGATGGGACTTGGAGCAGCCTGACCTAGTGGAAGGTGTCCCTGCCCATGACAGGGAGTGGAATGAGATGAGTTTTAAGGTTGCTTTCCACCCAAACCACTCTGTGATTCTGTGATGATTAATTTTGTGGGTGACCCCGCATTCCGTGAGTAAGGAGCAGGAATTAAGGCCAAGGCAACAGGAGAGTTTGGACTCAGACAGCCTGAGCAGCGACAGAGTAGTTCTGAGACTTGAAATGATGAGTTTTATGTTTGACAAGTCACTAGGTAAACCCAGTGAGAAACTGGATTAAAGATCACAAGGACTTTGATCCTAGATTACTAAGCATTGCTATCCTGAATGCTTTAATTAAAGTAAAATGAAGTGCTTGTAGTTGTGTTTTCTTTGCTAGATAAACAGGACTTGCCTGCCGGGAGCCCATCACCAGCAAGACCTGAGCTCTGCCAGCCTCGTTTCCTGGAAGGACGGATCAGGAAATGCACCCTTGGAAGCTGGGAAGCAGCTGGCTTGAAGCACTGGCCTTGCTTTGGCCACTTTTTGACATCCAGCCTGTCCCAGAGACATTAGTGTTTGCTCAGCCATGGGAAATTACATAAACAATTTGTCACACATGTAATGGAACTTCTTTCCTCCCCGGGGGTTGCATCACCTGGGGGAGGTGCAGCAGGTTTGAGCCGGGGTATCCACAGCTCCCAGGAGGAGGAGGAGGTGGCACCAGTCCCTACATTCAGGAATCTCTGAGTCAGGGACATTCAAACCTACACCCATTCCACATTGCTTAACCTGTGTTTACTTTGTATGAGAAGCGAAGGTGGGGATCAGCAGGAGCAGGGGACTCCTCCTGGCACGGAGGAAACGTCCCAGGAACAGGCCCAGGGCTGGGGCTGTGAGCTGGCCCGGGGGTGCTGGCCCGGGGGTGCTGGCCCGGGGGTGCTGGCCC